>BMAC01000013.1:1659064-1699064 GCA_014905375.1 Phtheirospermum japonicum
TGGTAAGTTATACTTTCCAGATCGGTTTTTTGAAAATACCGTTCTGGAATGTCCATTTACTAGAACGGTTTTAGAAAAGTTACCTTCTAGAAAGTTTAAAAAATTATAAAAAAAAAAATAAAATGAAAGCAGGAATACACCAAAATCAATAATAATAAATACTGTGATTATATTAATTATATTACCAAATTTCAATAGAATCTAAGACACGGCAAACTAAAACTAATATTAATACACTAATATTTTTTTATTAAACTATATGAAAAAAAAAAAAAAAAAAAAGATAAAGTCTTCATGAAATCTTAAGATCTTGGGACAGTAGCCAAGGACTCGTCGGAGAGAAGCGCGTCGAGCTCTTTCTTCGACTCTGCAAACGAGATTTGGTAGTGAATGTTCGACGGTATGTGTTGACATACTTACGGACATCATCTTCCTTGGAAAGGTTGAAGAGCTTGCGGATCTTTGAAGCCCTCTTCGAACCTCTCATCCTTGGAGAAAAAAAAAAGGACTCGAATGACTTTCTCCATAATTCAAGAATATTAAAAATTTTATTAATCAATCTTAATGATCAAACATTATTATTAAAAAAAAAATCTTAATGATCAAACATCATGCCAGAGGGTTAACAAAAATAAATTCACAAACCTTTGATAGCAGTTCAACTTCACCCCAACCAATCAACCATTAAAAAAATAAAAAATAAAAACAGAAAATTTTCATAAACTCTATGTTACCCATTCATATATTAATCATATCCAAAGAAAATTGACTAAATAAAAACCCAGAAAAGACTTCTTCTTTTTTAACAGTTTAAATACTGGGTCGCAAACGCACAAAAACAAAATATCAGTTCATAACTAGGTAATATAAACCAACAATAACCCATCAAATTTTGCAGTAAAAAAAAAAATTACCTCAAGAAAAAGACTCTACTTTTGGGTTGCAATCCAAGAAACTGACCCAGTCAACGGCAGATCAACTGAGTAATTAAAAAAAAAGAGATTAATAATATACAGATAGATCGAGAAAGATGAGGTCAAGAGAAAATAAATAGTAGACTATTATTTCTTAAATTCTTGTTAAAGGAACAGATGCAGTGAACTCTGCCTTAAAAGATGGAAAGCACGGATGAGTCTTGCGGATAAGAAGTTTTTCCTGCATATTCATATACATAAAAAAAATTGCCTGCACAGCTCACGCCGCTCAGCGATCGTCCCGTGGTAGTAAAGTACTTAATCCGCCCCTCCGTCTAATATGTTGACTTCCCCACTAGGTTCTGCGACATGTGCACTCCCGTCGCATACACGTTGCGCGGTTGCACTGCGTATTTCTGATCCCTCCTCACGACCCTCTTCACGTCCTTGTCCACTAGCTTCTCAAATCCCCATTTCCAACAAATTCACAACATGTTGAGGAAGTCTAAAAGTATTAATCATAAAATAAAATAAAATAAAAAGGATTATACAGATTATCTTTATTGTTATTATTACAAATAAAAATATTTTACAATTATTTCAAATGTTTGTAACTCTGAGATTGATCTTCAATTTTTCAAGTTTGTAAGCATAACTTGTATAGGGAAAGTCAACAATTTGTTCACATGCATCATATATGTAATGCAACATATCAGTGTAAATGGTCTATGTAATATAATTCTTGTTAAGTAACGATCATGAAACACTGATATATGCAATGATATATCACACAGGGATGATGCAGATAACCTGGTCGAGCTCTTCTGTTTGATTTGGAAATAATATAGGAAATAATTACAAAAACTACTACTGAGGTTTTGGTCTAAGTACAAAAACTAACTTATCTTTTAAAATTACAAATACCCCCTCTTGAAGTTGCACTTTTGTAAGACATACACAAATGACAGAGAGAATATCAGTGATTTTAAAAGATATCTGAGCTCTTTGGTAATTAGGCTAAATCTCAGTAATTTTAAAAGAGGGGACATTACAATAGCTCAAGTGATTTTATTATTGATCAGCGATGTTTATCTTTAGTGTTTCAGAAAATATGTAGACATTATGTCTTGATTTCAAAACACTAATAGAAGTGTATATTTACAACAAATAAAACCCCAATATCATTAGAATATTATATTTAGATTTATTATGCCTTGTCAACAATATTGAGGTTTGACATTTGACTCCCACAGAAATGTGAAATCACACTAAGCCGCCACATGAATGGCACGTGAAAGATTAATTCTGTACATAAAATTATAAAAACATCTGAGTAAAACTACGAAAGGAACTTTATGGCACTTCTTGCTAATATGATACCTTTCTCATCAAGTCGATTACGATCTAGAATAGAATGAATGAATAAACCACATAAAGAATAAATAATATGCAGGGATAGACCATCAAATAATGCAGCATCCATATTGAAAAGAAAAAAACTAAAATTAAAGTCACAAAAACACAGCAGAAACAATAATGTGCTAACCTGCATGGGGTCTCCATCTTTGTCAACTGATTTCCCCTTACCAGAACTTGTGGCAGCAGAACTTGGCTCTGCCTTGTCGGCATTTGCTTTGTCCACCTCTTTCTTAGTATCCCTAGCCTTACATCTGATGTTAAAGGCTCAAGAAGTAATATGGCCTCACTAAGACCACTACCGGCACAAGAAATTCCAACTGCCATTGCGGCACCATACCAAACGTGTTGTTTGTATGACTCAGAGAGCAACGAAACAATTCGAGGTGTCTGTATTTGAAGGAAGTAGACAAATATAAATCAGGTGTGTTAGGAAAACAACTTGCCTGATACTCGGGAATTAAGTTTGGCACCAGAAAAAAACAATTAATAATCACAGCAAGCATATATTTACGAACACTGTAGTTCACCAATGGACTACATTCTAATAAACACAAAAGAAAAGGCACCAACCTGTTCAGGATCAGAATACAAAACAAACCCCCAGTGCAAGAACGGCAGTCCTTCTGACATCATCACTCACATCTGACACGACAAAGTGCAGCAGTTGACGTAAGAAGAACACCCGTTCAGGAGATGAAGAAAATGTTGAGAGAACACGATGTTTTCGATGCATAAAATACGTACATGACCACAATGCCACAGACAGAGGATATGTAAAACAGTATCGACATAAATAGCCCGATTGAGCAGCTGCTGCAATAGGATGTACAGTAAGGAAAAATATAAGTACATACTCAAAAAAAAAGGAAAATAAAAAATGTGTACCTTGATTTATTTCTGTCATCAGACATCCAATAGTTATTCCACCACGTGATAACTCAATCACACTTATCAGCTGGAGAATCAAGAATATCCTGCACAATGTCAGCTAGATCAAATATTTACGTGCACTATAGCGTAACAAAATGCTTGGGAAAAGTCCAGTTTTATATATATGAGGTTATAATATTGACTAGCTAATTTGACGAAGGAATCGATATGGAGTGCTGTAATTTTCATGTAAAAAGTAAAAAAGATTAAAATTATTACCCTGCACCAACACGAGCAAGCTCACCTGCGAAAAGACAATACAAGTTTTTATTTTATATAAATGCAGGGAGAAAAAAACGATGGGCAGAACTTTAAGAATAATTACAAAAACCACCCCTAAGGTTTAGGGTAATTACAAAGAAAATCAAGAGAAGTTTCAAAAAAAAAACTTGAAGTTTGATTCTCTTAAATTTGATGGGGTAACTGTAACTGTTTCTTATAAATGTAAGGGTTTTTTTTGTAATTTTAAAGTTTTCTGGGTTCTTTTGTAAATACCCCAGAAAATATGAATATGACAATTTTTCTGCACTTCATTGAACTAATCTCTTCACCAACGTCAAGTCTGGCTAAAGCAAACATAACGGTTTTAGATTTTTATTTTTTATTTTTTGCAAGTAAACATACCGTAGAGTTGAATGTAATCCGAGGGTATGAAGAATGGGATCACGAGCGAGATCAGCAATAGAACAAACTTCACAGCCCACCATCCAGAATGCCAAGCGTTTCGAGCTTCGTCTAATTTTCTTGTGTTACATGTGCTCAGAAACATTAAAAAGAAAATTATCTAGAATCATATGTCAAGGCAAAAGGTTTTTCTCAAATCACTGATTAATAGGCACAATACAAAAAAAATCATACATTCCTAAATTATATATTCGTTTCAAAATTTATTTCGATGGATGACCTTAAGGATACAAAGCATCCTAAACTGACTCGAAGCACTCCCATTGTATGGTTACATTCTCTTTCCTCTGCCCCACAAGCTTTTGAATCTGCAGTAAGAATAAATAAAAAGACAAAAAAAAAGGACTTAGCCATACATCTCTAAACAGAAACATGCAATGTGGAAAAAACAAAGAAATCAAAACTTACAAGGCAGCATAGGTAAAAAAATTTCTCCATAGTCTCTAAAGAGCCAAGCTATGATATTCATTAATAAGAAAACGACGCCATAGGCATAACGGGCCCGCAAAGATTTCGTCTTTCTAACAGAGCACTTAATATTCTTCTGCCCTGATGCAGATTGCTCTTCGCCTTCGTTTTCTCTGAATTTGTTTTCGGTCATTTCAGGCTCACCCATCCTGTAGACAAAAAATAGTGACTCTTATAAACAATGATACGGTTGATTAACTAAGAACAAAAGTTGGCAAAACCCACAAAAAAGGGCACTTTTTCTCGGCACAAGATGAAAATGATTTACATTCTCCAATCCCCTATTAATAATACAAGTAGTGCTTTATTGTATATTTGTGACCATCTATAAATGACACTGAACAAAAAATGATAGATTGGCATGAGCTACACTTGTATACCATATTACGAAATTACACATAGAAAGCGCGCGACGATAAAATCATTATGGTAGCATATGAGACCTCATTTCGGAAAGCTTGATTAATCTGTGCAGCTGCAAATGGAAGCTTGTTGCCGTTGTAGTAGTACAAGTCCTTGAAGTTCACAAATATACCTTGAGCAGTCTCAGGACGCATATAACTGCAGCCAATTCGATTTAAAAATCAACTGAAAAATAATGATAATAATAATAGCTAGACTAGATATTGAAACATCAATTTAGTGCAAGTAACATTTACTTCAACAAATAATAAAACGTTCTCACCCGGAGTAGGCCATTTTCCGGCAGCCTTAGCAGTAGCAGCGATGGCGGCCATTTCTCTCTCTTCAAGCAAATCGCGAGTGGGATTTGGGGAAGCTGCTGTGCCGAATTCAAGTAAAACGCAAAATCACAATCATCCAAGGAGGTCGAATGAGCAGCATTTACAAACGGAAACGCGTCTATTAGGCCGATATCTCCTTGTTTAGGCGAAAAGGGATCGGCGATTGAAAATTTTGAATTGGCTTCAATTGGAACCCCTTTTGAAATTGACTGTTGGGTTAGCTTTGAATTGATGCGGGGATGGTTTTAATACATCTAATTTGGTCTAATGGATGCCGGCTGGCGAATTGCCTTTTTTCCCCAAAAGGGGATCGGAGCCCTTCTTTTRTCAAATTCTACGAGTGACAGGAATGAGCGCGGGTTGTCCATAATTGGATGTTAGGATAGGAAGGTTAAGCTTGGGGGATGCTTGTGCAGCTGAAATTGAATCACCGGCCGACATGAGTGGGAAATCGTTGATGGCGGAAAAACACGCTGAAAGTGGTGGATGGTGATGACGGCTGTGCGGGGGTAAGTTGGTGAATTCCAAAGGTTTGATGGGGGACGACGGACATGAGACTGTCATGGGGAGGTGGTGGCCGCCGCTCGCGGCGGCGGCGGGAGGAGAACGAAAGAGGAGAGACTGGGTCTTTTTCTGGAAAAAGATAATAACGAAAGTGGAGACAGTTTTTGGTTTTATGTTATAATTATTTTATTTTTATTTTTATTAATTTAAAATTTTAATTGGAAAGAACGGTATTTTAATTACCGTTCTGTATCGAGGTACTTTCCAGAACGGTTATAGAAAAACCGTTCTGGAAAGTCGAAATATGGGCGGCAAAAAAATTCATTCACGCGGTATTAAATTGAATAAGACTTTTGAGAACGGTACTATAAAAACCGTTCTGGATTGACGTAAATTCCAGAACGGTATTCAATTAACGTTCTAAAATGTACACTTTCCAGAACGGTTTTACAATACCGTTCTGGAATGTACACTTTCTAGAACGTTATTTGAATACCGTTCTGGATTGACTGATAATCCAGAACGGCTTTCCAATACCCGTTCTGGAATGTCTATTTTCCAGAACGGTATTTGAATAACGTTCTGGAAAATCATCTATCCAGAACGGTAATTTCAAATACCGTTCTAGAAAGTCTAATACAGAACAGTATTTTAAATACCCTTCTGGATGCACTAGGATGTTTTGTTCTAGAATGCAGTTTTTGCACTAGTGACGGTACGATATGCACCCGTGTGTACGTAATAATGATTGGATCACCCTTTATGCCCCATCTCAACCATTGAGGAGGTGCAGGATATGGCCAAAATACGTGTGATAAGCCAAAATGGTTTTAATAAGGCTTACACAATACCCAAGTCATACTTAAATTTGGAAGGGTTTGTACGATCGTGCCTGTTTGGGCTAGGGCTCCGAATCCTGAATTCGAAATTCAAAATACCAAATACTCGATTGTTCTAAAAAATCAAAATCAAATACTCAAATAACAATATCTTACAACTATATAATTAAATATTACTTAAATGCAATATTATAATACATTATCATCTATTTTTCAGATATGATTTGACATCAAATACAATATAATAATACATTATTAATCTATTTTTCAAACATGATTTGATATTTATAACAAACAAGAATTATAATTATTCACATAATTCTAAATACCCCAAAATTTTGAATATCAAAATTCAAAATTCCAACAGATGTTAATCCAAACAATCAAGATTTGGGGTTACATAGCCTACACGACGGTGGAATCGCCACTTTTGCACGATCTTGTATTTTGAGCGGGTTACCTACTTTTGTAAGGGCAAAAACGAGTTTCTTGTGTTATGAGCTGTGTAAAAGAGTTTCTTCATCTCTAAAGGGTAGAAAAGGCATTTTACCCTAGGAATTACTTTTTCCCATACATTAATGATTTATCAGACGTGCAATGCAAGAAGAAGGAAAGCACGTAGGTCATGACCGTTTTGAGTTAGTTTGAGCGGTTAAAATGAGCAGCATGCTACTTTCCCGCGAAACATAAAAACCAGAAAAAAGAGCCCTTTTTGACTTGGCCTCAAAACAACAAATTATAAAACCAAACACCATTTTTTCTGCTGATTTCCTCTCCTCCATTTTCTTGCCATCTTTCTCTGTCTTCCAAATTGCAGGTTAATTTACCTGGGCTCTAATTTGATCTTATTTGTTAATGGGATTTTGGGTTTAATATTTCTGTTATCATATATATTATTTATTTTTTTTCCACATTCTTTTCTTTCTTTTGAATATGTAATAATGTTTTGGTTTTTCTTTTTTCTGTATTTTTATGGACATGTGAATTAATATATGTTCATTCTCTAATTTAGTTTTCAATCTTACAATATTGTTTGCATTATCATTCGCTTAGTTTAATGATCCATCATTGCAAGAAAAAACGTAATTATTTTTTTCAATAATCTTGTTATTATAGAATATGTCATTGCATTATTCACCCTGTAATTAACTTACATGTTTTTTTTAAATCTTAATTTGTAGGAGTTTATTAAATTAAAAATATAGCTAACCGGCTTTGAGGGTTGATTTGCATGAAATTTTGCTTAAAAAATCTGTGAGCAAAAAATGATGTGCTGTGGAGGTGCAGAAGAAGAAACAAACGGTGGCTCTTCAGTAAACCAATACGCTGCCCTGCCTAAACCGGGCAATGGATATTCCGGTGGCCATGGAGGTGTGTGTTTTCTTGTCATTCTACATCATTGTAAATATTTTGGATAATTACACCTTCTAGCCCTTAAGTTTAGCACAATTACAACAATCACCCCTCGTCAAATTACAAATAGGGTCTTGCTATTCACATACAATATTTTACTAAGTGCACACTTGGCGCGATCATTGGCACGACCATGATTGTTCCATCTTTTCTGATCGGGTCACTTTTGTGTCATTGCTTAAAATGTGTTGTGTTTAGTAAGAAAATTGTGCGTGAAAAGCAGGACCCTTACAAGTATTCCTAAATAATTACAAACAAATAAAATAAATGTCGTTGGGATATTCATAATTTTGAAAAGCATGCGAACTTGTTTATAACTAGGCTAATCTTAAGGGTAGTTTTGCAAATAAAATAAATGTCGTTGGGACATTTTAATCTGATTTTGCTTCATTTTAGCAAAATTCAAAAGCAGGAGGGGTATTTTTAGATATATTGCTGTTGTATACACGATATTTGATGTTCTATTTGCGAACATTAGTTGTTGCTTCCATAGCAATAAATCACCTCCTAAAAAAATTAATTGTTTTTAATCTCTTAAGTGAATTTCAAAAATATATATATATACCGTAGGCAATGAAAGAGGAGAGCCGAGAGGTTCAGCTGCAAGAAATGGAGGTCCTCAGAAAGTATTGCCTATTGAGTTACCAGCACTTTCATTAGATGACCTGATCAGATTGACCGATGATTTTGGTTCAAAGGCTCTGATTGGAGAGGGCTCTTACGGTCGCGTTTTTTACGCCAAGTTGAACGACGGCCAGCCAGCGGCAATCAAGAAGTTAGACACGAGCTCGTCTGAGCCGGACAGTGATTTTGCAGCACAGGTGAAGTAAAATGTTGGAGGTTTTCTTTCTTTTTTTTTTAATTGGACTTAACTAAAGAGTAAGATTTATAAAAATAAAAATAAACGATCTAATTTTGCAGCTGTCCATGGTTTCGAGGCTTAAGAACGATCATTTTGTGGGCTTGCTTGGATACTGCCTGGAACAGAACAACCGGATTTTGGCGTACGAGTATGCCCAAATGGGTTCATTACATGATGTGTTACATGGTACGGTAAAAACAGCTAAATTGCAATTTTAGTCTTATATAGCTCTTGAGGGTTGGCAGTTTTAGTCCATTTGTTTTTTGATGTGTCAATCCTAGTCCTTGACGATATTGCTTTTCCTCGGTCATGTGATTCGCACAGCCATTTCTTGATATTTTGACAAGGGCATTTTAGGAATAAATCAAATATTATTGAAACATTCATGTACGCCAAAATTGCTATATTACCAATATTGTTAAGCCCTTATTAAAATGCACATTATTGGAAATTCTTGATCTTAGGCCAAAAAAAAAAAAGGACGAACTTATTGTATTCGGCATTATGTTGCAGGTAGGAAAGGGGTGCAAGGGGCTGAGCCTGGCCCGGTCCTCAGCTGGAGTCAAAGAGTGAAAATTGCTCACGGTGCAGCTAAGGGTCTTGAGTTTCTGCACGAGAAATGTCAGCCGTCAATTGTCCACCGTGATGTCAGATCCAGCAATGTTCTGCTTTTTGATGATTTTGTAACTAAAATTGCTGATTTCAGCTTGACTAACCAGTCTTCGGACACAGCTGCTCGACTGCATTCAACCAGGGTCCTCGGGACATTCGGTTATCATGCTCCAGAGTTAGTTAATATTCCCTTTGTCAGCTTAAAAGTTGCAAAAAATGTAGTTGTTACTTGTTAGTATTTTCGAATGCCAACTTCTGCTTCTAGTTTGATTTTTGCAAATAAAAAAAAAAAGAAAGAAAAACTTTTACAACTTGTTCAACTTTCTAGCTTTTATTTGCAAATGCTATATCAAACCAACTTTTGGTTCATAACTACTACTAGCTTTTGCTACATTAAATCGTCAAGTCTTTTCATTTTTGCAAACACTACATATAAGACTTACGGATTTGTCCTGGTTTAGGTATGCGATGACGGGACAGATAACTCAGAAAAGTGATGTTTACAGCTTCGGAGTCGTTCTTTTAGAACTTCTGACTGGGAGAAAGCCGGTAGACCACACCATGCCTAAAGGGCAACAAAGTCTTGTCACTTGGGTAAATATATTTTTTTCACCTAATAATGATGTCGTTTGTTTTTAGTGATCCGGTGAGCTTAATTTCATATATATATATACTGCAAACTTTTGACGTTCTCCAGGCAACTCCGAGACTTAGTGAGGATAAAGTGAAGCAATGTGTGGATACTAAACTAAATGATGATTATCCGCCAAAGGCTGTTGCCAAGGTACAACTTTCGTACTTATAATATCGTGCTAAATGTTGTTGTGTGTTTATAATGTTTAGTGAAGATTAAGTTGTAAAACTGTTTTATTTGCGTTTAAAAATCAAACCATAAGCAGAATCAAAAATCTAAAGCAGCCCATTTTTTACTTTTCTATTTTGATGAAATGAAGTGAATTCTTGACGTTTTTATTTATTTCTTATTTTGGATTATATTGTTTGTCAGATGGCTGCTGTAGCAGCTCTTTGTGTGCAATACGAAGCGGATTTCCGGCCAAACATGACGATTGTCGTTAAGGCTTTGCAGCCACTTCTGAACTCGAAACCAGCCGGCCCTGATTCTAATGCATGAAGAATTCAAGTGTAGTAGTAATGCTTATTAATAGCAGTTCCACAGCTGTTAGTTGTAATATTAAGTCATGTACTTGATAGAAAAATGCTATCTATGTAACATTGGCAATTGATCGTGCAATTTTTTCGGCATTAGGTTTGGTCTGATGCTCCTCAGATGAGTTTGTTTGTAATTGCATGCTTACAGCAACCAAGTTTTATGGAACTTGTAGATTTTCGAAAAATGATAGTTGATTTATTGAAAATACTTTAGAATTTATTGGATCTTTGGCAAATCTGTCGCACCGATCTTGTCCAGGTTAATTTACCTTGATTTGCGTGATTTTCAAGTTAATGCACGAAACACATTTATATATTTTTTGTTTAAATTGATAAATGTCTTTAAAGCGGTCCTTCTCCATTGCATGA
The DNA here is from genome assembly GCA_014905375.1 of Phtheirospermum japonicum. NCBI lineage: Eukaryota > Viridiplantae > Streptophyta > Magnoliopsida > Lamiales > Orobanchaceae > Phtheirospermum > Phtheirospermum japonicum. The sequence continues at coordinate 1,669,992 of BMAC01000013.1, forward strand.
CCAGGTGCACCCTATTATCATTTAGTTATATTTGATGATATATGATAGTTATACGTGATGATATGTGACAAAATTATTTTGGGGTTTATTAATCCATATTAGGGTTTGTTTTTTCATTTAATGGTTTAGTTTTTCATTTTTAGGGTTTAGGAGATACTTGGTTGGTGGGTTTGGGGAGTGGGGAATGGGAAAGTAAATTAAAGTGATGTTTGGTAACTAAAACACTATGAGTTTGATTGCCCAATTTTGGTATTGAGTCATACCCCCACAAGAGGGGGTTATCAAACTCATTAACCTCCACAATCAAACTCATTCTCATTCTCATTCCCAACAAATCATCTCCTTAATTTTTTATTTTAAGGTTTAATTTTTCACTTTTTTCTTTAGTTTTTCATTTTAAAATTCCAACAATATCTATCATTCTACCAATTATATGTGATGATATGTGTTAATTATATATGAGTAAGTTATATGTGATGATATGTGATAGAAATTTAGGGTTTAGAGTTTAATGTTCAATTATGGGGTTTAGTTTTCCATTTTAGAGTTTAGTTTTCCATTTTTAGAATTTAATTTTTCGTGTTAGGTTTGTTTTTTCATTTTAGTGTTTTAAAGATTTAGAGTTTCAGTTATTTGTGATGATATGTATCAGTTACATGTGATGATATATACCACTTATATGTGATGATATATGTCAGTTATAAGCGATAACTAATTAAATTAATAAGTGCATCTTACAAGGTGCACCCAAGTACACCGTATAATCACTCGTCCTCCTCTTGCATACTAAAAAGAAGTAATAAATCATAAATAAATAATTTTTTTTAAAAATATGCATGTCTTTGAATGGTGAAATATCAACTCATGATTGTCTTTTTTATTTAAATATTTATAAATGTAGTGAAAAGAATGTTGAAAATATGTAGGGAAAATTACTTTTTTAGTCAATTATATTGTACACTTCCTAAAAAATGACAATGATATTGTTAAGTATCAAAACACCTACATTAATTTGATAAAAATTATCAAAAAAAGGTACAAAATTATTTCGATCGGGCTTTTTTGGTGACGTGGCGTAATTCAATACTTTCTTATCATTCTTCTTTAGTTTTAAACAATAATTGAATAAAAAAACCTGAGAAAAAAAATTCATTTTGCTTCATTATATTGGTCACATTCCACAAAAGGTACGTGACATTGACCATCATCAAAGCACATCTGATAAGTTGGCCAATTCATCAAAAATGGTCCAAAAAAGTTTGATCGGAGCATTTTTCTGATGTGGCGTTATTCTATATTTTATTAACACTTGTCTTTAATTTTAAACATTAAATTGAAGAAAAGATCCTACTTGCCCTTCAGTCTTCTTCCTTGTAACAAATTAATGTATTTTATTAAATAAAAATTAAATGAAATTAGTGATAAATATAAGAATATAAAGTAGATCTTACAAAATTATCAACTAAATATAAATATTTTTAAATTTTTTATTATTAATAGATTTTAATTAATAAACTTAGAAATAAATATAAATATATAAAATGAATCTTAAAAAATATTAAAAATATATATATTTAAAAGAATAAATCTAATTTTATTCGTATAAAACTTATATATGTTTTATAATTTTTTAAGATTTATTTTATGGTTATATATTTATATATAATTGTATTAGATAATTTTTTTCCTATTAATTATCATTTTCTAATATATATTTCTATAATTATTTTATAATTTCTTAATATTTATTTTATATTTTATATTAATCTCAGATTTTTAATAATCTTTATTGATTCAGATTTTATTAATTAGAATAAAGGAAAAATAAAAGAAAAATAAAAAAGAAAATGGAGGGAAAAATATATTTGTAATGTTTATAATTATAGGAAAAATGATAAGAAAATATAGCATCACGCCGCATCAGCAAAATAGCGATCAAACTTTTTTTTTGGATATTTTTTGATCAATTTACCAACTTAATAGATGTGGCTTAACGATGCCCAATGTCATGTACATTTTCTGGATTGTGGCCAATATAATGGACCAAAATGATTTTTTTTTCTCAGGTTTTTTTGTTCAATTAATATTTAAAATTTAAGAAAAATGATAAGAAAGTATTGAATCACGCCACGTCAGCAAAAAAGATCAATCGGGATAATGTTGTACCTTTTTTGATAATTTTATCAACTTAGTATAGATGTTTTGATACTGGACAATATCATAGTCCTTTTTTGAAAAGTGGACAATATAATGGACTAAAAAACTAATTTTTCAAAAATAGGTAAGAATGAAAAGAAACAAGAAAAGTTGTTTTGCTTGATTTAGCATCTATTTTAGCTCGGTATTTTGTGTTCCTAAGAACCTGTTGGGCTGGTCTAAATTAAAACAATAGCTCTGTTCTAGGAGAGCTCCAGTTAAAAAGGTGGGAGCTCGACCAGGTGGCGACCTCCTTTAGAGGTCATTGGGAAGTCGGTCTTACATCAATCTTTTCCATTCGAAGTGATAGCTCGACTAAGAGGAGAGCTCCTTAGAGTTATAATGATTTAACTTCTAGAAGAGTTATTTCGAATAAGCTAAGAAGCTCTTTTGGTTATAATGTCTTTTATAATAGGGGAGTTATTCGAATCACGGTTGGATAGGGAAACAAGATCCTAACTGGCTTTGTTTCCTAATTTAAAAGGATTCTGATGCATAAGAGACAAAAACCTTAATCCTTGAAAATCACGTCTCCTAAAATTGATATATAGAGGATATATTTCTTATTCTAAATTCTAAGTTGAATTATCACTCCTATTAGTCCATTATTTTATTCTCAATATATAATATGTTTTTTTACTTAATCATTAAAGCTTCTACTCCGGGATCACCCCCGGTGCTTTTCAGTTTCGAACCGGTTCAAGACCTAGTTTTAGGAGGTCCGATCTTAATTCTTGGTGGCCCAAGTTGTAGTCTTATCAAGTGGCATCGTCTATGGAAAAGACTGTAACCGAGTCATTGAGTGAAGTACGTGAGTTACAAAACATGGAAAAAGATGATTTTATGCCACGAAAGATTAATTTTTTGGCTAGTGGGAGTAAGAATACACCACTGAATGATACCCCTACCACCGATGACCAAAAACAACCATCTTTGATGCTCGCATTGAAGGAGATGGAGAAGATGCCCTTGGGTCCACAAGGAATGTATAATATTAACACAAATCTCGGGGATAAGGAACACATGGAGCTAGATACTCAAGCTAAGGTTTCAAATAGGAAATCTTCGGCACGGGTAGGTACGGAAGAATGAAACCAGTTGTTAAGCCAACATCTTCTCAGAACTCCAAAATAATCTTGTAGAAAATCATAGATACGCTCCTAGTGAGGTTTTGTAGAACCTCATGGATACGGTGTACCCTGATGAGGAGAAAAGGGAAGAGAGAAAACTTCTGGTGAAGATACAAAGATTGAGCACGGTAGGAAGGAGAGAGAGGAGCGACCTCAACGTAATAATGTGGGAGTAATACAAAAGGGGATGGAGAGGAACGAGAAATTTCTCTGTAGAGAGGTCATGAGAGGAAGATTCCTTTGCAAGGAGAGCTTCATAACAAGATGTAGAGGAAAAGCATTGACGTCTAGTTTGGGAGGAGAAACCTCTATATGTCAATACTGATGTTAGACAATGGGGGTCGAATGACGGCGAGGAGGAACCTCGGTGGAAATGAGGTAGGTGAAGAGGCTAGGAAGAAGGACAAATTTTCATTGACAGACGCCTATGGGAAGACGAGGAAGATGAAAGGTCAGAGGGGGAGGCACCTACCAATTATAGGGTAATTCGAGATATGCAGATGACGTTGAGAGCTCTATGGTATCAGGTCACAGGTAAGGAACTTGAAGAATATAGAGGTCACCTACTCTCATAAGAAATCAATAGGGCTCATCTACATCGAAAGTATGTAGTGTCGGATTCTACTTCACATGTGCAGTGTTTCAAAAATCCAGCTGTATTACATTGATTTACGGACGTGGTCTCCTATAGGGCATTTATATCTACCTTACGTGGAGTGGCACAAGACTGGTTCCAATAGATCGCACCAGGAACCATCACGAGTGTCACATTCTTACGAGCATCTTTTCTAACTCAATTTGCTAGTGCGCTATCACATAAGAAGACGTTTATCCATACCTATAAATAGGTACTAGATAGGATTATTAAATATATCCATGTGGAGAAAGAAGAAGAAGTTAGGGAGTGTCAACATATGGAGGTGGTGTATACTCACAAACCTATAATCCAGAGAGCTAAACCAAGGAGGCAGTTTCGTAGATAGGGAAAGTTCTCAGTTGGATCGAAAGTGAAACTAGACTGGATCTGCGAGAATAGATTACAAAAGGCTCCCAGATGCAGACATGGATAGAAGGTTTAAGAAGTTTTACCCAAAGTACTATACACCCCTCACGGCACCTGGAGCTTGGGTATTTGTGGTTATAGAAAAGAAATTTAAGTAATATTTTAAAGTGCCCCTCATATTATGTAGGGACACCTACTGAACCGAAATAGAGGTTTTTGTGTATGTTTCACAATAATTATGGACATTCCATAGAAGGCTGCAATCACATAAAGATGAAATTGTGCGAGTAATACAAGTAGGTCATTTAAAGTAGTCTGTGTATCAATATAGGGTACAGGAAAGAAAAGAGGTCCCCAAATAGCCCCGAATGGGGAACAGTTTAGCAAAAAATGATGACAAGGATGTCAGAAAGATAATTGAGACCCATCTATAGATTGAAATATGATTTTAGGAGGACCTACGGATGGGGATTCGAACAATAGGCGAAGAGTTCATGCTAAGGCTGCTAGACAGCAACCTGAAGGTAGCTATTATGAATACACCTATTGTTTTCTCTTGTAGAACCTATTATATATTTTGGGCCAAGAATAATAGGTTTGACAAATATAATTTTTACACACATACTGGGACCTATTTAGTTAGGTTTCATCTCATGTTTGTACATATATAATATCTTTTAACTTCTTTTGTATTATTTGGACGTTATTACGTGTTTGGTATATTTTTGTTACTTTGTAGGATTTTTGGAACTTATTTGGGCTCAAAAGAGCACGGGGATGATAATAATAGAGAGTTCGACCAAAGCTAAGGGAAAGAAGAATTCACCAGGCCACAACTAGAGCCGTCCCATGCAACCCACGAGTTAACTGATCCTAGAGACTCACTATCAACCCCGTTATCGATCGATAGTGGGGTCTCTAATAGGTCATGTTTTCACGCCAACCATTATCGACCTACCTATCAATCGATAGTGTGTGGTTGATAACTGGTCAAAAAACGTTAAGAAATGGCTAAATATCTGAGTTTATGGCTGAGATTTGCTTTTAAAATATATTATGTGTTCCAGAAGCTGTTCAGAGGTATCACTTACCATCATAGAACATCATCCACCATAGATTGTTTAGAAATTAATATATTGAGAGGGTTTGAGAAAGAATTTGGAGAAGAATCAACACAAAGCAAGATGATTGAAAGATCTATGTGCTTCAGGGGTTTAATCTTCTTTTATCTTTTCATTATGTAAACTACGTGTTTGATGAAATGCTTAATTGAGATTACAAACATGTCTAGCTAATTTTCCTCATTCTGGGGTTGGATGAATATTGATTGAATAATGATTTCATGTTTCTTTTGATTCAAGTATGATTCTTTCATTTATTTAATTGTTTCTTATTAGTTTATAAGTGCTTGAAAACCACTTGTGTTTCTAAAATTTGCGATTGCTTAAAAAGCTTTCAAAATCAGTAGTTTGACAAGTCATAATTCGAGAGATGAGATTTATCAATATACTTTCGAGCACGAAATACTCTAATCAATAAGACCGAGAGGTTTTTAGATTAATAGTGAAGTCGTACATACCTTTAAATAAATCTTTAAGGTCGTACAATTCTTTTAAAAAGTTCTAAGTATGATTCCAAATGAATACATTGTTTCATATTTAAATCAATGGTTTAATCACTTCGAGAGAATAACTAAACTACAATTGCGGTTGAGTTATAAGCGAATTAAATCATAATATACTTGATACATTGAGACGGATGAACAATAAGAAATCATTATGATTTCAAATCCCAGAATATTTCACTTGAGTTTCTAAAATTCATAAATTACACTTTCTTAGTTATTAGTTTTAATTAGTTCAAATTTCTCGTTTGTAATGACACAAAAACCAAATACATTTCCTATAATTCAGATAAAACTACATTATCTAGATTATATTACTTATTAATATTAAATTGTCACTTGGTCCTTGTGAGATTCGATCTCGCTCATTTTGTACTACATCTACTGTATATACTTGTGATTAGGTAGAGTATGGGAATGAACAAGTTTTTATAACTCGAAACAATTCTTAGTGAAAAAGGGGAGCGATTAGGATTATGGGAGGAACATAATGATGAGTTAGTTGTTCGAGTAGAGATGCCAAACTACGATGTGGGTCATGTATTTGTGGACAATAGAAGTTTGGTGAATTCTATTATCACTATTTAAAACAGATGTATCTAAATGTGAATATGAAAGTGGTGAAAATGGCAGTTTATTTTCAATGAAACACAAGTAGTTATGAAGGGAGACATAGCCTTAACAATAGCTTTATGAGAGAGTGAATACAGGGTAGTGAAGATTCTGAGGTTTTAAGTAATCAGAGCTAAGTCAATTTACAACATCTTATTAGGATGACCTACCTTGGATGAATTTTAGGCAGTAACTTCTACTTACCTCGTGAGTATCAAGTACTCGCAGGCAACAAGGTGGGTGAGATAGTTGCCTGATCATGTTACTACTAGCTTACGGTAAGGACAAGGATAACAGATAGTAAGAGAGGTAGATATCATGGAGATATAGACGACGAGGTGATCCCAAAGTAATTAAGGAAAGGTAAGAGTAAGACTATGCGACCTCATGAGGAGCTCATGGAGGGAGAGTAGGGTCTTTTTTACACATATAGGTATTCAATTAGAGGTAGTTGTGCGAGACTAGCTAATTGACTTATTGAAAGGATTTATGAATATCTTTGCCTTTGCAGATAACGAGCTCGTAGGCATTAATCACGGGGTCACTTAACATCATCTGAATATAGACCCTAGGGTAAGACCTATAAAGTATAAAAGAAGACATGTTAGAGTAGAGTTATATAAGGTCATTGAAAGAGAGATATAGAAGCTATTGGATGCGGGGCATAATTCAGTTTCTTGAGTAGTTGTCTAATGTGGTAATGGTTGTGTATCCAAGGGGAAGTGGTGTATGTGTACAGATTCCAAGGACCTAAACAAAACTTGTCAAAAAGATCATTATCTCATACCCCAGATTGATCAGATGGCAGACTTGGCATCTGGATATGAACATCTGAGTATGATGGATGCCTCCTAGGTGTAACATCAAGTTCCATTAACTCTGATAGACCAACCAAAAGTGGGTTCTTTTACTTCTATGGGGACTTATTGGTGTGTCAGTGCTTTTTGGTTTGAAGAATTCAGTTACCACGTACCAGAGGTTAGTATAAAAGATGTGTAGAGACCAATTGGGAAGGAACATGGAGGCTTACGTTGATGACATGTTGGTGAAGAGTGGGCAAGCTAGTTCTCATGTGGAAGATCTTTGAGAGACTTTTTTGAATTTGAGGAGGTACGACATGTGTCTTAACCCTATAAAGTGTTCTTTAGGTGTGAAGTCTGGGAAGTTTTAGGGGTATATGGTTACATAGAAAGGTATTGAGATAAATCTATGTACGAGCTATGATAGACATGACATAATAAAGTTGTTCGGGATGTACAAGTTTTGACAGGCCGAGTAGCGGGGCTAAGCAAATTAATTTCTAGGTCCGTGGAGAAGGAGGTTCCTTTCTTCAAAACTTGGAAGGGAACTCGTACTGAATAAACGTTCGAGGAAGCTAAAGCGTTTTAGAGGTTAAAGATGTATTTATCTGAGATACTGATTTGTACATATTTGTATGTGATTTTTGTGTGTGTTTTGTTGGGTTTTAGGTTTCTTTTCTTCTCGTTCCTCTTCTTTTTAGTATTTTTAGTTTCTTATCTCATTTTATATTTTTCTCCTTTATTTTATAAGTAATAATCCAATTATGTTTAATTTTCTCTTTCAGCTTCGAGACGACGAAGATTGGACGAGCAAAATGCTGAACTGACACTGGGTTACCCAGTGTCGGAGTCCTGCCGATGCTAGCTGCTCGCGTCGACGCCCGGAGCCGCCCGCATTGACCGACACACCCGTCGATGCTCTTGAGCTTCAAATCTACAAAACTCTCTCTGAGCATTGATATATAGATCGTCGGCCAACGCCAAGGTCGACGTAACTTGCAGTCGCGTCCATCGACGCTCGGCACGCGTCGGTTGAGCAGTTATTTTCGATAAAATCTATAAAAGGCCAGTGGTTTCTTCATTTCAAGGGTGCTGGAACTTGGGGGAAGGTTCAGAGAATGCAGAGAACCCTCGGTTCTTTCCACCCTTTCGATTACACGCAAAATTTGAGTTGAATAGTCGAAGATAGCAAGTTCAAGTCGTCGTTTCATAGTTTGTTCTTCGTTCCTATTTTACTTTTTAGTGCTTTCGTTTTAGTTTCTTAGATTTTTGATGTTTTATTAGTTTTTCAGACTTTAGATGTTAGATAGATAGTTTGTAGTTTGTAGTTTAATTTCTCATTTGAACTTTGTTACTTTTCTCGTTAATTTTGTAAGCTTTCAATTCCTTGTTGGTGATGCTTGGTAATTTGCAGGTTTTAAATGCTTAAGTTCTCGTTTTTAATTTTATGATGTTTAGAGTAATATGAATTTTGGCTAAGTTTATCTTCTAGTGTGCCTAGAGTCATTTAGAACCATCGGGATTGACAACCTTGATCGTGGAGATGACTCTGGCGCACTAGAACCCTCGTTTTCATAATCATTTTTAAAGCTTTCGATTTTATTGATCGTAGATGTTAGAAAATCTCAAATCATATTTGATCGCGTGTTAGTTTAGTTTTTATTTCGTTTCTATGTTCATAAAATCAAACACCGGAATAGCTTCCGATTAGTCTTCCTTGTGATTCGACTCGAGTCCAACTTACCGCCTACAACTGCTCCGTTCTCTTGCGGACGATCTTTTTATTTTTATATAAAAAATAGGTCTAAAAAGTTCGATTCAGATACCTTTGTTAACAAAGACATTACAAGGGGAGGACTTAATTCTTTATACATATCAGTGGGCGAGGTGGTTCTTAGATTGGTATGAAGCCAAGAGGAAGCAGGGTAGCAGAAGCTTATCTATTACTTGATCGAGATGATCCATGGGGGTTGAAGCAGTACTTAGAGAAGGAGAAATAAGGTTCTCTGTATATGTAAAGTCCTCCTTAGTGCAAAGATATAAAAATAAAATAGAGGTTTGCCTCAGTAGCACATCCGCAAGCTAATGGACATGTTGAATTTACTGGAAAATTTGGGTGCAAGGTATTAAGATGTGATTGGAGAAATATGGAAGGTTTTGGGTTAACAAGCTACCATCTATTTTATGGTCTTATTGTATTACACCTCGGCCTTCTACTGGAGAGATTCTTTTTAACTTGGTCTATAGAGTGAAAGTTTACATCCCGACTAAAACTATTGCATGAGTCTCATTGAGTGCAAGCTTATGATCTAGAAGTAATGAGAGATTGGCTAGAGAAGCTTCAGAGGTGATTAGTGAGGTAAGAGAAGAGTTTGCAACTCGGGTGAAAAGGTATAAAAAAGGTATATAATCGATGGGTAAAGAAATGTCAATTTCAGGTGGGAGATATCGTATGGAGAAGAGCTGATGAAATATAATATATAGATAAGCTGTATCTCAGCTGGAGTGTCAATACAAGATAATTAAAGTGTAATCGGGGGGTGCCTATGTGTTAGAAGGCGAGGTGGAGGAATTAGTGTCACAAACTTAAGACGTGTGTCAGCTCAAGAAATATTATACAGAGCATTAGTAATGGCTATTTGCAATGTTTTACTTATTTTACGATGTTTTATTTTATGTCTTTTAATGATGAAATGTGAGAAATAAATTTCTTTCTTTTCTAAGTGTTTGTTTCAAGTTATCATGTTTGACACTTTACGACATCGAACGTAAACGAGATCTAGTTGTGCACCGATGCTTAGGTGATGTCATATAAGTCATATTCAATGCATTTATGAGGTCAAACGTGGATGAGGTCAAGTTGTGGCTGCAACGCTCGAGTAATATATAATATAAGTCTTATTCAACGCTTTTATGAGTTCAAACGTAGATGAGGTTGAGTTTTGGTTGCGATGCTAAAGTGATATGTAATGTCTTATTCGATGTTTTTAGGAGATCAAATGTGGACATGGCCGAGTTATGGCTATGATGCACGAGTAATGTGTAATATAAGTCCTATTTGGCACTTTTACGAGGTCGAATGTGTACGAGGTGGGCGTTTAGTTGTGAAGCTCGAATGATATATTAAAGTTATATTCAACATTTTCATGAGATCGAAGATAGATGAAGTTGATTTGTGTCTATGAAGCTCGAGTGATATATAATTCTTATTCGATGCTTCTACGAGGTCAAACATGGATGAGGTTGAGCTGTGGCTGTGATGCTCGAGTGATATATAATATAAGTCATATTTGGTGCTTTTATGAGATCAAACATGAATGAGGCTGAGTAGTGTCTACGATGCTCGAGTGATATGTAATGTCCTGTTCGATGTATTTATGAGGTTGAGTTGTACCTGTGATGCTTGAGTGATAAGTAATATAAGCTTATTAGGCGCTTTTACGAGGTCAGGCATGGACGAGGCTAAGTAATATATAATATTAATCTTTTTTTATTCTTTTATGAGGTTGAGTGGTGGATGCCACACTTGAGGGATACGCAAGTCATATTTGATAATTTTAAGAGTTCAAACATAGATGAGGTCGAGGTGTTGCTATGGCGCTTGAGTGACATGTAATATTAGTCTTATTAGATGATATGACAAGGTCAAGTTGTGTTTGTGACACTCGAGTGATATGTAAGTCTTATTCGATGCATTTACAAGGTCGAACATGGATGTGGCTAAGTTGTGGTTCTGACACTCGAGTTATATATAATATAAGTTCTATTTAACTCTTTTACGAGATCAAACTTACACGAAGTCAAGTTGAGGCTACAACCCTCGAGTGATATGTAATTCATATTCAACACTTTTGTGAGATCGAACATGGAAGAGGTGGAGTTGTGGCTGGACTCTTTAGTGATATGTAATATAAGTCATATTCGACGCTTTTATGAGGTTTAACATGGATAAAATCAAGTAGGGGCATTGTGACACTTGAGTAATATGTAATAGTCTTATTCGATGCTTTGATGAGGTCTAATGTGGATGAGGTTGAGTTTTGGCTGTGATGCTCGAGTGATATGTAATGTTCTATTCATTGCTTTTACCAAGTTGAGTTGTGGATGCTACACTCGGGTGATATGATATAAATCATATTCCATGCTTTTACAAGGTCAAGAATGGATTAGGTCAAGTTGTAGCGGTGACGTTCGATATGTAATATAAGTCTTATTGAACACTTTTACGAGGTTGAACATGAATGATGTTGAGTTGTGGCTACAATGCTCGAGTGATATGTACCATCATAGTTGATGTTTTGACGAGGTAGGATATGGACAAGGTCAAGCTGTGGCTGTGACGCTTGAGTAATATGTAATTTAAGTCCTATTCGATGTTTTTATGAGGTTGAACATAGATGAGGTCAAGCTGTGGTTGTGATGTTCGTGTGATATTTAATATAAGTCATATTCGATGCTTTTACGAGGTTGAAGACGGATGAGGTCGAGTTGTGGTTGCGATGCTCGAGTGATATATATGTTTTATTGCCCACTTTTACAAGGTCGAATGTGGATGAGAGTGAGTTACGGTTGGATGCTCGAGTGATATATAATATAAGTCATATTTAATGCTTTTGCGAGATCGAACGTGGATGAGGTCGAGTTGTGGTTGTGGTTCTCAAGTGATATGTAATATAAGTCTTATTCGAAGCAATTATGAGTTTGAATGTGGATAAGTTCAAGTGGTGGTTGCGATGCTCGAGTAATATATAATATAAATCATATTCGATACTTTACGATGTCAATGAGGCTGATTTGTGGCTCCGATGCTCAAGTGATATAATATTCAATGCTTTTATAAGGTCGAACTGGGATGTGGTCGAGCAGTGGCTATGATGCATGATTGATATGTAATATAAGTTTTATTACACGCTTTTATGTTGTGGCTGCGATGCTCGAGTGATATACAAGACCTATTCAACGCTTTTAGGAGATTGAACTTATATGAGATCGAGTTATGGTTGTGAAACTCGAGTGATATGTAATATATGTCTTACATATGCTTTTACAAGGTCAAGACTGGTCGAGGTTGAGTTGTGGCTACGATGCTCGAGTGATATGTAATATAAGTAATATTTGGTGTTTTTACAAGGTCGAATGTGGATGAGGTCGAGCTGTAGCTTTGATGCTTAAGTGATATGTACGTCATGTTCGACACTTTTATGTGGTTAAACATGGACAAAGTCAAGCTTTTACTGTGACGTGTTTGTAATATAAGTCATATTCGACACTCTTATGAGGTTGAATGAGGACGAGGTCGAGTTGTGGTTATGATATTTTGTTTAATACTATTCACTACCTTTAAGAGGTCGAACGCGGACTAGGTTAAGAATGGTTAGGTGCTTGCTTAATATTTGTTTTATGTTGTGTTTAGCTAGGGAAAGTCTGAGTCTTAGTTAAGTATTTTGATTTTAATATTTGAGTAAGGTCAAGAGCCTGGTAAGATTCAAGGTGGGAGATATATTCCCTTATGTAATTTTACAAGTGACATTTACTTTGTTATTCATACATTAATTGTGCTCAAGTATACAATTCATACCTATGATAATAAGTCTGATTATATTAAGGTGTATCAATGCTTTGTGTAGTTCATTGATAAATTTACTATATTGATAAGTTTACTATATCCCTCTTTAGAAGGTAGATGACAATAAAGCTATTGTACAAAATACCTCATGAAAAATATATAATTGTTGGGATAAAAGTAAACATTACACTAAATTGTTCTGAAGATAAAAGAAAATCATAATATAAGTACAAGTTTAGTTTGTAAAAGCATGTGGTGGAGGATCATTAAGCGAGCTCAATATAGCTGCATCAGGACTTGTTGGTACTAACACTCGAGAGAAAAATCATGTTCCTAGATGAGTTGGGGCTTTATGATGGAAACCACCACAGCTAGTTGCCACCAGAGGTAGGTGGAAGGAAGGAGTCATCACCTTCAAGATTTATGGGCGGGGGAAGACCTTAAGCAGTCTCAATCCAAGGCATGATATAAGTACTTAACATCACCTAGGTGCCAAATGAAGGATGTTGAATTGTAATATTTTTGAAGCAACTTTAGACGATATTTCTCCAAGAATAACTGGCTGACTTGCTCTTTAAGAAAGTGCGGCGACCTTCAACTATTCATTCCTCCTTTTCTTACTGATGTAGCTTTCATCTTATCATTTTCAGTCTTCAGATGAGCCAGTTCATCCTTTAAAAAGGAGATGTGGGAGCTTTTTTGCCTCCGAATCCACCATTTTTTTGTTTGAGAGCTAGCTTCCTTTGAAGGGCTGCCTCTTCAAACTTGTAGATGTTGATTCTCTCTTCCAACAATCCCTTGCTTTCCCCGGTGTAACGAAATATGTAAGTTTTGAAGCCTTGAAGGTACTTCACTTGCTTACTTCCTAGAGTAAGTAGTGAAAGAGGGAAAAATATTAAGTAGAGATGGTAACCACTAGAAGACATGATCAAAATAAAGGAACTTCACTCAAAGCTGGGGAAATATGGTAAATAGCATAGAAGCGGTGTCATTAGCAGGATAAGGGCTAGATAGATATTGAGTCTAAGTAGATCAAGAAACTTATTGTCTATTCAAGAACAAAATCAACTCTTAGACAAGAAGCTACACATTCATCTGGTGTGTAAGAATCAATTGCATCAGAATGCAATATTCCAAGTGTGAAAGAAGTTAACTCATATTTTCTTACTTGAATAAGTAAGGAGCTACAAATTACTCCGACTCTATTGATCCAATTAAATCGACATCTAAGATTCATTTTAAAAAGAATCCCTTATCTTCCTATTTAGAATCTGAACTCTTAAAGGAAGTTAACCAATGTGAGACTTGAGCGAGTGGCATAGATTGACTTTTCATATTCCTCGCACAACTTAATTAATAACCCTTAAGGGAGTGAGTGCAAAGAGGCTCTTAAAGGGTTAGGCTTGAAGTAATATCCCTAGTTTGCCTATCCGCTCTTACATTTTATTGTGTATGAGATTTCCTCATCATAAGAGTTCTCAGGGCTAGGGTTGTCATCCTAGTGGCCTATCTATTGGAAAAATAAGAGCCATGAACGTAGGAACTACTGGAAATAAGCATTGATAGAGTTCTTTTTTCCAGTGTAGATGCTATTAACTCGGTACTTCGAAGTTCTTTTCTCAAATGAGAACGATAAGCTTTATCTCAAAGAAAGGAAGTGTGTGAGTCAACCTTTATACTATGTGGAGATCGGTCACTTTGAAATTACATGGCGTGAAGCATATAGTTAGATCTAGTCGTAGGTCGTTAACATAATGCCTTGTAGCTAAGCACGAGGGAGCTTGAGATAAGTTGTTGTTTATTGTTCCCATGAGCCATAGTCATGGCATCATAATTCTTCATTGGGATGGCCCCCTAAAAAACACCATGGGTAGGAGCCTACCACTTTTATTTCATGGCTCTTCCCCATACACTATACTCATCTTGTCTATAGAAGGCTACCGATCTTACCTAGGCATAAGGATCTGTCTCTTCTAAACTGGTGCTTCATGTCTTCCATCAATAATGTGAAGGTGGGAACGTACTGCAAAACATAATAGCACTTAAGAAAAATTAGAGGCACTTATATAGAGAATTGAAAGAAAAGAGGTAGGAGTATAACTGACCTAAGATTTGTGCGCAACTATTAATCTTCCCATCCTCGCTTAGATCTCTTAGCCTCATCACATCTCTGGGTTTCAATTGTCCATTCCATAAGAGTAGGAATTTCCATTGTCTGTACATTCCAGAAGGACTTCCTCTCTGCCTGAATTCAAGCTGGAGACCTCCACCGTTTTACATCATTTAGTGGCTTATTTTTGGCTCTACTTATGCTTGGAAGCTGCTTTAGGAGCGAGTTGTCACGGGGTCAGGCGCTGGGCCCGGCGGAAGCACCTATGCGGTGCTGGCGTTGGCCTTCGGGGCGCATATCAAAGTGGTTCCAAGCGCAGCCGCCAGCAAGCCTCGAATAGATTCTCCTAAGGGCGAGGCCAGGAACAGGCATAAGACCAAGAGTTTAACATATATTAAGGGAATGGTAATGAGGAACACGAAAAGAAACACACACGGAGACAACATATTTAGCCCGGGAACAATGTTCCCTTCATCCGTATATATTATACACACATATACGAATGGATCTTTCGATCCCAAGTAGCTACACGTCTCTCCCTCTCGTTCCTCTCCCTTCTTCTAGCTCTCTACAATGTAGATTCCAAGACTAGATTGGTAGATGATTTACACTGAAGGGGACACGCCTATTTATACACATAAGGAGGGTAGGGTTAGGGTTTGTTTTCCCCTTCTCCAAGCCAAACCCTTACCATACCTAGATAAGTCCTATACACGGTAAATCCTATCTTAGGTAAGAATCATACAAGGAAAGGAGATCTCCACGATCCTTCTCTTCCTCTTCAAGTAATCTCGCACGGCTCCTCCTTGGGCTCGTAAGCACGCATGGCTCGGTCACTACTCGTGGGCTGGGCCCAAACGTCGCTGCATCGTAAAGGTGTAGGCCAAAGGCCTGAGCACCGTCCGTCTCGCCATCTCGTGGGCTTTCCATCTCGCACGCTTCTAGATCCTTGCGGATGTGTCGGGCTCGACATTGCCTTCGTGATCTCGGCAGGCGTCCTCGTCTAGCATAGACGCATCTTCCTCGGCAGTCTCGTCCAAGGGCTGGCTCACCTCCGCACTGCGCGTCAGTTCGGCCACCTCGACAGTCATGCCTCGTAGTAGCTCGCCATCCAAGGCAAGGTGTCCACATAGTAGGCTCGCAGGTGTGAGCCTCGGACCGTCCCCAAAGTCCGCTCGGCACCTAGTGTCGAGCTCGCGCATTGTGGCTGCGCGGCAAGGGCTCAAACAGTCGAGTCCTTTATCACGGGACGTGACATCCTCCCCCACCCAACTCGTAGCGTCCTCGATACGACCCCTACTACTTCGTCCTAGGAGAAAGTCACCCCCGTCCATGTCACCGCCTTCGTCCCTCGTCACTTCGAACTTCAACGGAGCATCCCATACTACATCCGTCTTCGTTGTTCCTTAGTCCGGATGGCAATGAGCATGGTTCTCTTGCTGTGTACTTGCAAGAGCCAGCTTGACCGTAGCATCGGCTGTTGCACACGTGAGTCTCATTTCGGTTCCACTACGCTCGACCCGCGTTGGGCAAGCCTCCTTCATGTGGCGGGTGATGCCACACGAAACCTGCCTCCGGGATGTCAAGGCAGATACCATCCCTACGTCAGTTGTCAGGCACGACTCTTTGCTCGTAGGATTTCCTCGTGACCGCTCCACAACTATACCTGCACCTCGGTGGTTCTTCGCCTTCGTTGGGTTCGTTGGCTCGATATCCACTCCGCGTCTGCTAGACGTGGGACCTGGATTTCCCCGATCATCACGCCCAATGTCACTGGTTCCTTCTCTAATGCGTCCATGGCTGCTGCCTGGCTAGCTAGTCCATAGGTCTCAGTCATCGTGACCGATGCTTGCGGGGTTTCCGTAATATCTGGCATCTCTGCTCCAGGAATCACCGTCTTCTCACGATCTTCCTCGGTGGTTCCACGTGCTCTCCTCTTTTGACAGGCACGTTTCAAGTGGTCTCTAGAACCACACAGGTAACAGGTGTTGGGCCGCGAAGCCCTCGACACTGGGCATGCAATAGAAGCATCTGGCGTCCCCTTTGACCGTTTCCTTGTCACCTTTCCCTTCCTTGGTCATTGAAGACTTGGCCTTCACCTTCTTTACTTTGGCAACCATTGAAGACTCGGACCATACCTTCGCCTTCTTGGTTGGTCAGTTCGAGTGGCTCGAAACCCTCGTCACTTGAGGCTCTTTGGCAAGAGTCGACACTCTCCGCTCTGAGTCCATCGTCGTGTTATGGTCGTCTTTTGCAGTGTCTCGCTCAACCTTGGTGCAAAGGGTCTTCGTCTCAATACGATCAGTCTTCGCACGTGTGACTACAGTATTTGGGTCCATCGCACATCTGCGATCACCTCCCGCACACTTCCACTTTCCCTCGCCTGGGCAAGCGAACTTCAAGTGGTTTGTCGCAACACAAGAGTAACATGATTTAGGCCTTGCGGCATTCCACATATTGGCATCTTCGATCGACGCTCTTCCCACCTTCTCCCCTTGACCCGCTTCGAGTCGGTTGAAGTTACGGAGTTTCTGCGTGTGTACGTTCCTTGCCCGCTTCGTGTTCTGAACACCGGACAAGTCCAGTCCCGACGACTATTTTGAGGCTGATGCCTCATCCATGTCTCGTACATAGGCATCCAAGGGCATCCCCTTGTTACGAAGTGACAGTGCTTCGTCTACCACAATCATCCCCTGCGACTGCCATGTGGTCTCACTCTTGTACTCCACATCCGAAACATCTTGCGTGTCGGTTCCAATTGATCCAGATTGGTCACGCCTTATTAACACCGCTGGTTTTCCGCTCACAGGGTTGGTGGCCCCTAATTGACGCTTGAGTGCCGCCTCAAAGTCTCGCCAATTTTCTTTGTCGAGGTTCCATTCGACCCACCCCCATCAATACAACACGCTTCCTCTTACGAGTAAGGAAACCGCTTGGATCGCCTTGGTTTCATCCTTGTTCTCGGATGTCGCCACACTTCATCCTAGTTTGCACAGAAAGTACTTTGCACATCGAGCACCCCTGGGTTCGTCACCCCGTCCTGGAGGTGTTACAGATGAAGGATCTCTCCTTTCCTCACCTCCTTGCACGACCGCTACCTTCTCTAGGACCATCGAGTCCCGGAGATCCCTGATTTCTGTGAGTAACTTGTCTTGCATCTCACCAAGCCTCGTGTCAATCAGATCTCTCACGTCTACCATCAATCGCTTCAGCACTACGTCCGTCAGATCTAGATCCAGCAAAGGTTTTGATGACGCCGCCTCACTCATGGGGTTCTCGTACCACGTGTGATGTCCCATAGGGGAACTAGGCCATCGATCAATTCTCGGATCGCTAGGGATCGTCGGGATCAGCCTCTCCATGATGCCTTCGAGTTCCTACACATCAGCCTGGTCAGAATCCGTATTGGCCCCAATATCTCCTATCATAAAGTCAGAGTCCGCATGGGCTCTGATACCTCTAAGCGCGGGGTCAGAAGTCCGATCGCTCTGATACCAACTGTCACGGGGTCAGAAGCTGGGCCCGGCAGAATCACCCGTGCGGCGCTGACGCTGGCCTTCGAGCGGCATATCAAAGCGGTGCCAAGCGCAGCCGCCAGCAAGCCTCGAATAGATTCGCCTAAGGGTGAGGCCAGGAACAGGCATAAGACCATGAGGTTAACATATATCAAGGGGATGGTAATGAGGAACACGAAAAGAAACACACACAGAGACAAAATATTTGGCCCGGGAACAATGCTCCCTTCGTTCATATATATTATACACACATATACGAATGGATCTTTTGATCCCAAGTAGCTACACGTCTCTCCCTCTCGTTCCTCTCCCTACTTCTAGCTCTCTACAATGTAGATTCCAAGACTATATTGGTAGATGATTTACACTGAAGAGGACACGCCTATTTATACACATAAGGAGGGTAGGGTTAGGGTTTGTTTTCCCCTTCTCCAAGACAACTCCTTACCATACCTAGATAAGTCCTATACACGGTAAATCCTATCTTAAGTAAGACTCATACAAGGAAAGGAGATCTCCACGATCCTTCTCTTCCTCTCCAAGTAATCCCGCGTGTCCAAGTCGGTTAGGGCTCCTCCTTAGGCTCACAAGCACGCACGGCTCGGTCGCTACTCGTGGGCTGGGCCCAAACGTCGCCGCATCGTAAAGGTGTAGGCCAAAGGCCTGAGCACTATCCATCTCGCCATCTTGTGGGCTTTCTGTCTCGCACGGTTCTAGATCCTTCCGGGTGTGTCGGGCTCGACATTGCCTTCGTGATCTCGGCATGGTTTCGACATCCTCGTCTAGCATAGACGCATCTTCCTCGGCAGTCTCGCCCAAAGGCTGGCTCACCTACGCACTGCGCGTCAGTTCGGACACTTCGGCAGTCATGCCTCATAGTAACTCGCCATCCAAGGCGAGGTGTCCGCATAGTAGGCTCGCAGATGTGAGCCTCGGACCGTCCCTAAAGTCCGCTCGGCACCTAGTGTCGAGCTCGCACATCGTGGCCGTGCGGCAAGGGCTCGGATAGTCGAGTCCTCTATCACGGGACGTGACAGAGTGGAGCCTTTGGAGCTAGTGGGCGAGGGACCACAGTGCTGATGTCTCCTAGAGACTTCGTGAGCCCAGGAGTCATAGAAGATCTTGATAGCTCTACTAATGGTTGCTTGGCAGGTGCCGAAGTCTTGGTAATTTGGGAGATGTCTTGATTGATCTATCGAGGAGCTGTCATGGTGGCTTCCTTTTCGACCTCACAATACTTGAGAAAGGTTTTCTGCATGTATAAAATCAGGTTAGTTATCACACCCACATACAAATATTTATATGCGGTTTTATAGATTTAGTTAATACCTAGATTATTAAAAGGCTCTAGAGGTCGCCTGCTTATCCCATATTGGAATAATATGCGTTAACTCTCTGTCAAATTTAAAATGTTGAAATCTCTCTTGTATTATTAGGACATTAGAGCTTTCCACCTATGCATGCCACGGTGTGTTTTGTCTATGGCTACTAAGTGAGGAATTATAGCTCTTCATCAATTAGGAACGCCTAGGGTACAATTGAACGAACAAAAATATACCTACTCTTCCATCCCGTAACCTTATTGGGGAGCTAGTCGAAAAAGTAGGCTTGGCCCCTAAACATTATATATAAAGATCCTTTTTGAAACTTTATGTTATAGTAATAGAATAAAAAAAACTACTTCTGGTTCTACTTTGTAATACCAACATAATATGTAAAACCCCATCATAAGCCGGATGGAGATTAGTTGGTTCAAGGGAAAAATATATCTACATGATACTTGAGCAATGAAGTCGGGCATTGGAAGCCTCAGATCGACAATCAGACAATCGACTTAGAAGGTCAAACAACCGGTTGGGGGTTTATAAGGTTGTTCTGCTAGGTCTTTGGGAGCTAATCTTTATATAATCTGGTGGACAAGCAAGATTTATGACCTCTCGAATACCTCCTAGCATATAAGGGTTCATAGTTAATATCTTAGCAGCACCTAACCGAGGTGGTACTTATATATGTTAAAATGAAGGTATTATGGAAATAGGATTCTGATAGAAGTAGGGTTTTGAAGAGGTCATTGTGGAGTTAGAATATGGTCTAGGAATAGCCATGGGGATCTAGGGATCTTGGTTTGGAAAATTTATGGGGTCATTTATGACTCCCGATTTCTCATTCAAGATAATATCACCTCCTAGTTCATCCCGGAGACTAGTAGCTATGGTGGAAATACATCTACTAGGGGGTGTACCGATGGTATATTTGGTTCAAGGAGGGTGTATAGATCGATGGTAGTGTGTAAAATTAGGTCTCTACTGATGTTTTGAGGATCTACATGTGTGTGGATTTTATACGTATAACAACTAAAAAGAAAAAAAAATGATAGAGAAATCAATACATACATAGACATATATATGTGGTACAGCAAAAAAAAAAAAACATTGAAAGAAATTACAAAAAATGAGAGATGCACCTATGCCCATTTTTGCTTAGTTAGATGAAATAATACTGAAGAAACGATTAAATCAGTTGGAGAAGTTCTTATAAACACCGAGTAAATTCCGTTTCTCCAAAGAAATGAAGTCTTTTTTTGCTTTAGGGAAGTTTTACACTGCAGGGATTCTTGAGGAAGAAAGATGATAAATAAAAAGGAGAGAGAGTGATAGAAGTTGAAAGGATAGATAATAGTAATAATAATAAGGGAAAAGTCATTTTACCGCCTAAACTATCGTGGTTTTCATAGGTTACCATATGAACTATTTTTTGTAACAATCCGTCATATGAACTATGCGCGATTTTTAACTTACCCCGATACCAGATTTTAAGTGGTTTGTACTGAGTTTATGAGGGCTTTACGTCCAAACACTTATACGTCTTATTCTTAAATTTGCCTCCTGTTGCTCCCCGTTTCATCAAACTTGCCTACTACTCACCTTTTCGTATCACCAATGACTTTTCCATTTGCCACCACCACTTGACTCACCTTCATTCCACAAACCTTCGCTCCAAACCCCACCTTGCTCTAGTGAATTGAAACTCAAACCCCAGAATTGGAAACCCCAAACTTCAAATTCAAGCTGCAATCCCCAAATTGAAACTCAAATCTCAATTGGTACCATCATTGCGTTAGCAACGGTGCAATGAGGTGATGACGGTGTGAGAAATGAAAAGTATAAGTGGGGCGGTAGATGAATAAAAGTAGAAAGTTGGGTTTGGATATTTTGGGCTGGAAACGGGGCTCATGCATGGAGAATTGAGGTGATAATATGATTGTTGAGAGAAAGGAAGTTTTTGAATCTTAATTGTAATGGAGTTCTTGCAGTTGTATATTTTGGTTGTTTTCAATTTCATCATTATTTTCAGCTTCGGTTTTTGAAAGTATGTGTGTATGTGTGAAAAAATGGCAAAGTGTGCTTGTTTATATGAAGGGAGTTGAAGATGTTTTTGGTTCTTCAGACAGAGTTCTTAATTAATTCATGATCGCAGTGTGGAAGTCTTTTTTTCAGGCGGTGTCCACTTGATTGAAATTCTTGGTCAACTTTTATCTTAAATTTTCAAAATGGACAAATTGAAGTTTTATATGGGAACAGATTTGCTAGCTTTATATTTATATAATTATAAAAATTATTTTGTAATAATTCTTATTCTGTTAACAACTTAATTAATTATATTTTTTAAAGTATAAAAAAATAATTAAAGTAGGGGTTGTTATGGCAAAAATACAATCAAAAACCCACTTCAAATCTGGTATAGGAGTTAATAGTAAAATAAAATCATAATTCATATGAAGGATTGTCACAAAGTAAAAGTTCATATGGTAGAAAATCACGATAGTTGGGAGGGTAAAAGTTTTATTCCCTAATAAAAAGTTATAACATTAATTGCCAGCAGCAAAAAATATGGTTTTACCCTAGGGGCGGAAGTAATGATCATATCCAATTCAAAATATGTGGTCCGGGATTAACCTGATAGAAGGTGAAGAGACTATTTCTTTTGGGAGACTTTTAGGGGTATTTTATGTATTCGAGGTGGACACATAAGCATAGAAATGAAGATGTTTTCTATGATTCTTGTCTACTCTACTTGATGTTGTACCTCAATCAATAGAGTACGAGAACTAGCTGATATAATATCCATTTTAGCTCGACTTTTGTGTATCTAAGAATTGGCATTAGGTCGGATTAAATTGAAATAATAGCCCAATGCTAAGTGATAAAACACGATTTTTATGTACACATTATAGCTTATTTTGGGAGGTTTTTATTATAGATTGTTCATAAAGAACATGATTTAATTGTATTCCGTGCATTTGGATGTTGATACATGTTTTGCTCATTTTGTAGGTTATTTATCAAATATTTAGCATAATTGAGATGTTACGAGCTTAAAGTGAAGTGAAGTTCAGAGTTAACAAAAGTGTTTAGACCATTAAGAGGGTAAGGAATCACTTTTAGGAGTTCCATAAGTCCAGTATGAACGAAGAAAGAGCAACCGGACAAGATCTCACAAAAGACTCGAGAAGTTTCACAACACATGGGTACTAAAATTCTCATAACTGTAACACACTTGTAATCTGGTAATGTGTAGCATATGGTTAGAAATATAATTGATTTGTCTTTACAATTCTTTGTACAATTTGTCATTCAGAGTTATATCAAGAGAGTTACTTAGAAAATTGTACGAGATATTAGGGAGCTACGAGGTCATGTTCCCGAATCTGGGCATTAGTGAAGGCTATTTTATGGGCAAATAGTCGCGACCCAAACAACGAATGGCCAAGGAAAACACGAAGATCGAAGGATCAAATCCATATAATCCAATAGTTCTATCTATTTTTTTAGTTTTTCTTATGACCATGAAGTGTTGGATGAATTATCTAGATAAACACTTGATTATGTCTATCTAATTTAATTATATTATATGGTTTGGAAACCATGAGCGATTAATATTTTGACTTTTTCTTCCAATCAAGTATGATCCTTTTAATATTTTTGGTTCTTCAGTTACATATATGCATAATTATTTGACAACCACTTATGCTTATTAGTTTTAACAAATCATAAATCGGCAGACGAGGTTTGTTAATAGATCTTTGAATTCAAAACACTCTATTCAATATGATTAAGAGATTTGAGATTACAATTGATGTTTTATAAATCTTTGAAACTTTTTGAAGTTCTAAGTGCGATTGACAGCTCGTCTCGCGTTTAGAATCCACGGTTTAATTACTTCAAGAGAATGATTCAACTATACTTGTGATTAACATATATTGAGTTGAATTACAAATAACACTTGATTAATTGAAAATGATTTACATTTGAGTATGATCCATTTGCTATTTTTGTGTTTGTAAAGCATTATTGCATAATTGATTGACAACCTTTTGTGCTTGATAGTTGTAATTGATTGACAACCATTTGTGCTTGATAGTTGTAATTACTTGACAAATTTTATAACTATAGGTTTGATAAATCGAATCGAGAGATGAAAATTATCAATTAAGCTTTCAAATACGAAACACTCTAATCAATAAGACCGAGAGGTTTTAGATTATGAGTGAAGTCTCATAAATCTTTAAATCTTTTTGGAATTCTAATTGTGATCTTGATAATGCGTCTCACATTTTGAATCCACGGTTTAGTCACTTTGAGAAGGAATAAACGACAATGGTGATTGACTTATAGTAAATCAAGTAACAAGAAATACTTGAAGAATTAAAAATGATAGACATTGAGAAGTCATTGTAATCCCAATCCCCAAGTTATCTTCTTATCATTTGAATACCTCTATTCATACTTTTTGCTCTTGTTTTTTGGTAAATTGTTATCATTATTTTATATCTTTATTTATTTATGTTCGTCATTTGTAATGACAAAATAATACTCATCTTTTCTATTAGTTTAATAAAGCTAAATCATCTACATTATATAACTTATTGAATTCTAAACATTGGTCCTTGTGGAATATGATCTTACTCTTCGTGTACTACATATACACCATATACTTGCGGTTAAAAAACACATCAAAATAAAATAGAATAGGAGAGCTTCATCCAACGAGGGGTGGGAGCTCGACCATGTGGTGACCTCCTTTAGAGGTCAATGAGACGTCTGTCCTAGGTCGATATTTTCCATTAGAATGGATAACTCAACTAAGAGGAGAGATCCTTATAAATATGATTATTTATCCTCTATGAGAGGTATTTCGAATAGGCTATAAGATTTTGGATATCGAGTAGGTTTTTAGTAATAATATCTATTATATTAGGAGAATTTATTCGAATCCTAGTTGAATAATGGAACAAGAATCCTAGCTGGCTTTGGTCTCCTAATTTACAAGGATTCTGATGCATAAGAAATGGAAACTCTAATTATTGGGAAACACGTCTCCTAAAATATATATATAAGGTATACATACTTTATTCTAAACTCTAAGTTGAATAATATCTCTTATTATTTTGTTATTTTGTTCTCAGCATGCAATACATTTTCTGACTTGATCATTAGAACTTCTACGCGGGATCATCTCCTGGTACTTTTCAGGTTGGCATCAGTTCAAGACAGAGGTTTAAGGCAATACAATCCCGATACTTGGTAGCTTGAACTTTTGGTTGCATCATGGCTTGTAAAATATTGAAAATTTACAAATCTTTTAGTATATGCTTTTGTATAGAAATATTAATGCATGACTTATCAAGTAGGGATAACAATGGTAGGGTACTATCATACTCATCCCTATACTCGTGTTTCAAACAAAATACCTTCTCAATTGATTTATGCGCGAGGACCAAAATACTTTGACTTGTGCCTGTGCAGGTAGAAATTTGGATGCCCAACCCCATACCATTTCGGTACTTAAGTACCCATATTTGTACTTATTACTCGAATTTAAAATATGTGCAAAACAAATATGTATGTACTTGCTCAATATAAATGAATTGAGAAAGTGAAACATAAATAAAGTTATCAAAACCTTTTGCAACTCGCAATTGTATGTGGTAACTTATAATCTCCCTAAAAATATATATTTTTTACCTTTTAATTTAGAAGTGTCATAATAAAATTATTTTTTTTCACTTTTTTAATTTATATATATATAGGGGTGGGTTCCATTGAGAACCCTCTCTTATTTGCGAACCTGCGAACTAGTGCTTTATTAATATATCGGTTATATACACCATCAGTGCTTTTATTATATAACTCTAATACTTTTAATCAAATAAGGAAAAGTACAAAAAATTTGATCCACCTATTTAATTAAATCTAAGACCCATATTGATCTTAAGTTCATAAATAAAGACATGGTTCTCATTGGTGGGTTCCAATGAGAACCCTCCCTCATTTGCAAACCTGCGAGTTAGTGCTTTTATTATACAATCATAGTGCTTTATTAATATTTCAGTTATATACACCAACAATACTTTTATTATAGAATCCTAATACTTTAAATAAGAAAACTAGTATTGTACCCGTGCGTTGCACGGTAATATTTTATTTTATGTAAAATAAAAATAATTATTTTAAATGTATTAAAATATTTAAATAAGTAATTGTATATATGTATACTTAAGTTATATATATATATATATATATATATAGGGTTGGGTTCAAATGAGAACCATGTCCTTATATGCGAACCTGCGAACTAGTGCTTTGATTATATACCAGTAGTGCTTTTAATTAAATAAGAAAATACACAAAAAATCTGATTCATCCATTTAATTAGATCTAAGGCCCATAATTGACCCTAGGTTCACATATAGGGACATGATTCTCATTTGAACCTAATCATATATATATATATATATATATATATAGGATTGGGTTCAAATGAGAACCCCGTCATTATATGTGAACCTAGGGACTAATCCTGGCCTTAGATCTAATATTGCACAGTGCAATTATATGTCCAGGTTCATTGTACTTTTTACACAGTACTGTAGTGCTAAAATCAGTCCAGTTTTTTTAATTTAATTATATATATATATATTATTTTTTACGTTTTAAAACATGCAATATGTATCTTAAATTGTAGATCTTGAGAATGTGATTAATTTGATATATATTTCATTCAAAACGAATAAAATTTAAAAAAGTTATGGTTTGTTGAAAATTTGAGTTTCATTTCAAATTTTTGAATTTGCAGTTTATAGACGAAATTTGCGATGCTTTTTGTATACAATCGTAGTGTTTTTTTCTTAATCTATTGTGCTTTCTAAAGAACAATGTAGTGCTCTTTGTAAACGTTGATATATGTCCAAAATACCATTTTTAATTAATTAATGCATTTTTTTACATTATTACCATGCTGACATGTCATGATCTCAACCATCAATATTATCCAATCTAATGGTCAAGATGAGTCCCTAGGTTCACATATAATGACGGGTTCTCATTTGAACCCAACCCTATATATATATATATATATATATATATATATATATATATATATATATATATATATGTGTGTGTGTGTGTGTGTGTGTGTGTGTGTGTGTGTGTGTGTGTGTGTGTGTATTTTGGTGAGAACCATCATGTTTCTCACATCATAGATGGTTTTTTCCATAACCGCTCCCTATATATAAACCATCTAAATATTATTTGAAAATTGAATAGTATTGAAAATTATATAACCTGTTTCATAAAAGGATTGTTATTAGACGAAATGTAGTTTATAATTTATGAAAGATTTCCTTATACACAACATTTGTAGTTTTGTTAATATATTTATTCTCATCATAGTAGATCAATATTTTAGAACCCTTACAATTAGTTACCATTGATATTAGGGCTGGCAAATCGGTCGTGTCGGGTCTTATCAGAACGGTACGATAAGACACGACACGATAATCATAGGCACGAATACGACACGATAAACTTATTGGGCATATAATCTAAACTCGAACATGACACGATAAAAACATGAAAAGCACGGCACGGTGCGATAGGCACTATAAGCAAAAACATGGAATTTATTTAATCCAACCTGTTAAGCACATTAGGCCCGTTAATTAATAAAACACATAATTTTCTTATTAAAATATAATACATATCTATAAAATTATCAATATAAATTGTCAAATACATTTAAATTTATAATATGACAAATGTATTAATGATAAATTAAAGATCACAAATACTAACAATGAGTAAATGAATATAAAAGGGGAAAATTAAAATATTATTGTATCTTATCGGGCCTTATCGTGTTTATCGGGCTAACGCATTATTAATCCATTTCTTAACGTGCCTTATCGTGTCAACCCGATAAGGCACATACCCGATAAGCCTTAACCCAAACCCTGTTATTTCGTGTCGTGCCTCATATTGCCACCCCTACATGATATTGCAACGTACAACTGACCATGACTGAATACTGGATTCTTCAGGAAAAGTCCAACATGAGAGAGAGATTGTCCTTGAATTTTGTTGACCATCATAGCATATGACACAATTAGAGGAAATTGTCGTCGTTGGAACTTGAAAGACAACCTCGGATTAGATGGTGTGACAATCATTCTAGGGATGAACAACAATTCACCTGCATTGCTTCCTTAAGAAATTTTAGCCTATACAATATGATCGTCAAGTCTTGTTATAACCAACACTACACAACACAAGCGAATGATCGATATTTCTCAACAACATGAGTTGAATTCTATTTTTTAGTTTTAGCTCATAGTTTGACAATCCATAACATTTAATGGTGTTTAGAGACTCTGGTGAGTGGACGTCCAACAATATGTCAATGTTTGAATCGGAACTTTACATTCTCCATCATTTTATGACATCGTATATTTACTAATCAAATTGACGACATCAAGTTTTGGGGATAGAATAGCATAACCCTCCACATAAGCGAAGCATTCAGTAGTTTTTCCAAATTGCGGATATGTGCTGGCCACAATTGATGGAACATGGTCACCATCATCTTTCAATAATAGATCATCCGGATTCCAATTTGAGCGATACCACCGTTTGGTTCTCCGACTATTCCATCTCCTATACTATTTGTTGAACTGACAAATTTCTTTAACTTGACACAATCGGGGTCTAAATTGTGATTTTGCAGCACCACATTATTGGTCTACTTTCAAATCATATAATGGGTCCATACATGTGAAGATTTGATCACCACGTGAAATATGTCTTGTCTAGTGCCTTTTGGAACAACCGGCTAAATATGATGAAAATCTCCACCAAAAATTATTATTTTGTTACCAAATAAGAGTTGCGTATTATAATTATTTTGCGATCTCATCACGTCTTTTAATGTTTTGTCCAGAGTTTCAAAACAATGGCTATGCATCATTGGAGCTTCATCCCAGATAATGAGATGCGCATCCACCATTAATTTTATAAGTGGAGTACCAATAAAGACCGAAATCTTGGTGGATATTAAAAGGAACCCTAAATTTAAAATGCCTAATTCTTCCTTTCGAAAGAAAAAGAGAAGTTATGCCGTTGGATATTACATAATGAGAAATTCCACTATTAGATTTATTAGTTGTAGAAAGCGTACTCAGT
>BMAC01000013.1:1701642-1723379 GCA_014905375.1 Phtheirospermum japonicum
TTTTTCAAATTTTATTCGTTTTGAATGAAATATATATCAAATTAATCACATTCTCAAGATCTACAATTTAAGATACATATTGCATATTTTAAAACGTAATATATATATATATATATATATATATATATATATATATATAATATAATATATATATATATATATATATATAATTAAATTAAAAAAACTGGACTGATTTTAGCACTACAGTACTGTGTAAAAAGCACAATGAACCTGGACATATAATTGCACTGTGCAATATTAGATCTAAGGCCAGGATTAGTCCCTAGGTTCACATATAATGACGGGGTTCTCATTTGAACCCAATCATATATATATATATATATATATATAGTATATATATATATATATATATATATATATTACAATGATGTTGAAGCGATTAGTATGTAAAATATAAATGCATACCTAACAGAAGAAATTCGATTTTGAACTTCAATCAAAATTAAGAATGACATGCATGCTTTCAAAATTACTTTGTTTAGCAAAATTTGCTTTCAAAGGCGGTCTTCCCCTTTTTTTGTTCTAGAATTAGTTGATATTTTCTTAATCCTATTGTAGTTGATGTCATAGTGTTCATTCCACTTGGTGTTGGGTTGACACTTGTATTGTTTTACGCGGTTTCTGAGATAATAACAAAATACATTATTTTATAAGATCAATTCAAATAAAAGAGTTTTGAATCGTAATAATATTTTATAAACAACGTGTTGATAGCCAATAAACATAATATCAAATTATATTTTATTGTGCATTTTGTTATAATTTAATTAAATAAAGTGATCAAATTATTTTTGAGAAAAAATGACAAATTTGATATAGTTGGACTCGGAATGAAAAAAAATAACAAAAAAACGTAAAAAGAAAAAAAAACTCATAATAAAAATCAAAATAACATATAAGTGATTATACACACACACACACACACACACACACACACACACACACACACACACATATATATATATATATATATATATATATAGGGTTGGGTTACGGTGAGAATGGGTTCATGGGTGAAAAATGAGAATAAATCCTAGCCATTATATCTAATTTAATCTAATGGATCTAATTTAATTAAAAGAAATTAAGAACTTAAAGCACAAGAAACGTGGGGAAGCTTTTATCCCCAAAATTTTCGATCAAAAATTTTCATCTCGTGCAGCTCAATTCATCAAAAAACTTTGTCTCCTGCTCGATTCATCAAAACCATGTGCATCTCCTTCTCGATTCATCAAAAACCATTTCCATCTCCTGCTCGATTCATCATCTAATCTATCCATATAATTTTTTAAGGAACCGACTTATCGAAAAATCAATCTCGTTCCTTCAGTCCTTTTCGAATTTAGTATTGGGCCGGAGTAGGAGAGATCAGTTGGCCGGAGTAGATTGTAGAAGTCCGAATTTAAGGAGAATCTTGTTCGATTTTGGAGGCAATTCTTGTTCGATTTTGGTCCCTTACTCGTTAGATTTCTTCCTTGGTTCTACGAATTTTAATTTTGGTTGCGCCCCGATGGCTTCGATTTTGAACGAATCAGGTAATGTTTTATTTTAATTAGGGGAGTTCATCTAATTTCAATATTTCATCTAATTTCTGGATTTTCGAGTTAATCAAGTAAATTTTGTACGTGTTATGATTTAAAAAATACGTGTGTGTTGTCGTCTGATGCAAGTGTGATGTGTTTGTGCACAAGTAAGTGTCAGTTTGTGCACATTAATGTGTTCGCTTGTGCACGGTCGTCCAGTAACAAATGGTTTTTGCACGTGTTCTCGTCTGGTGTGGTTGTCGTCTGATGCAAGTGTGATGTATTTGTGCACAAGTAAGTGTCAGTTTGTGCAAATTAATGTGTTCGCTTGTGCACGGTCGTGCAGTAGCAAATGGTTTTTGCACGTGTTATGATTAACAAATTCTGCGCGTGTTGTCGTCTGATGCAAGTGTGAATGTGTTTTTGCACAAGTAAGTGTCGATTTGAGCACATTAATGTGTTCGCTTATGCATGGTCGTGCAGTAGCAAATGGTTTTTGCACGTGTTATGATTAAAAAAATTTACGCGTGTTGTCATCTGATGTCGTTATCGTCTGATGCAAGTGTGATGTGGTTTGTGCACAAGTATGTATCAGTTTGTGCACAAGTAAGTGTTCACTTGTGCACGATCGTGCAGTAGCTATGGTGTTTGCACATGTTATAATTAAGAAGTCTTGTGCGTGTTGTCATCTGATGTCGTTGTCGTCTGATGCAAGTGTGATGTGATCAGTATGAGCACAGTAATGTGTTTACTTGTGCACGATCATGCAGTAGTTATGGTGTTTTGCACATGTTATGAAGTTTTAAATTATTTTTCTGTCGCATTATTTGTGGCGTGTATTGTTTTGTGCACTGATTCAATGGGAGATTTCGCAGGTGATGTTGAATGTTATCCCACAATTGTGAGCCTATTCGACAAACTATGGTAATGGCACCTAACTCTACAAAATATTGGGTTCCGATATGTGAAGATGCCATTAAACCTTATATTAGTCATAAATCCAAAAGCTTGGATGGCGCTATACCGGTTTACAAGTCTTATGTATCAGTGGTTGGTTTTGATGTCCGTCATAGCAAAAAAATAACACCGTGTGATGGTGTATTTATTTGGAAGTATCTAATGTGGTTCTTGCACATTTATGTTTCAATATGTGCATAATAATGCATTAAGTTGTGCCCAATGTGTGCAATGTAGTTTAACAGTCCTATGTGAGTTGTCGTTTGATGTCATTTCAATAGGTGTAATGTGGTTTGTGCACAATCGTGCATTGAGATATACACAACTGTGACACTGATAATGCACAATAGTGAATGACAAAATGCACAATTGTCACTACTGGAATTGTTTTTATTGTAATATTATAATATTATTTATGATTTATTTGGCATCAATTATGATTGTAATAATCACTTATTTGCATATTATAATTTGCAGGTGGACAAGAAAGGGACCAATTCATCAAGACCCACCCCTTAATTTTATTTTTCTTAATTTATCAAGTAGTTTCATAATTTGAGGGAGTGTTGTTTGAAAAAGCGAATGGTTTTTATCATGTGATTTTTATAGATCAATATTTTTATACTTAGTGTGATTGTTGTATCTAGTTCTTGGAGTGTTTAAGTTGTTCACATTTCACTATTTTTATTAGTTGTCAATCATCTTATCCGGTCCTTGTAGTCATCGATGCCCAGTTGTGGTAGCTGGCATGAGACTACTGCTGTGAAATGTCACATGCACAACAATGCATTAAGTTATATACAATCATGCAGTAAGATATGCACGATCATACAATAACTTAGCACAACCAAATGCAATTTTTGAAAAAAAAATCAAAAAACTAAATATCTTTCAATGGCATATGCACAATCATACAATAAGTTATGCACAATTATGAAGTAAGATATGCACAACCCAAAATTAAAGATGCGAAAATATTATTTAAAAATTAAAGTTATGCCAGAAACATTATTCAAATATTAAAGATGCAAACACAACCTCTCCATCAAATTATAATGCATAAAATCAAGTACAAAACTTATACATGAAACCAAAAATCATTCACCAGTAGGTTTGTGCAACTAAGGGAACAACATACCGCCTAATTGTCAATTCCAACACAACATTACATAACAACATTGAAGTAATGATATTTTGAAAATAAAATTATTACAAAACCCAACAAATATATATTAAGTCAAATTATAATACCAATTTTTACATTAATTAAAACTAAAACATTAGAATTGATAAGTATTCTCAAATTAAAAACCTAACTCAAGGGAATAATCTGTCGCGTACAAAAAATCGAAACTAAGAATTAAAGAAAGTAAAATCAGTTGCAGAATAAACAAACAGAATATGGGCAATAATAGACAAACACAACACCAATCAAGTACCAAATCGCTTAAGCAAGTCTTCGAGCCTCTTCAAGTTGATGATGATTCTCTATAACTTTCAATTTTGCCTTCTTGCCTCAAACTTTGGTCTATATCTATCCACCGTTTGCCATAAGCTCAGTGATATGTCACAGTTTTTCGTGTTCTTCTCGAGTCCATTCCGACCGCAATTCAAGAAAAATGCACATTAATATACATGATTTTGCACATTCATTAGTAACCCACTTGCACATTCATTATAAACCCTGGCATGAAAATACTTTACAAGCTATATTATAAGTCAGACAAATCAATAAGAAATTAAGCTTTGGCATTAATTATACACAAGTGTAAATAATTTTTAACAATGTAACTCACTATGCCCAAATCAATGAGAATATAATCTTGAACATGTCCCTCAATTACATTGTCAACAGGCATATACTCACAACGTCATTACATTTCTATTTCCATACACTTTCAGCTGCTTCTGCAAATTTTTAAAAAATTAAACCAAAAAATTCATATACTCTTTGATGCAACAACAATCTGAACCAATTATGTGCAACAAATACTAAACTAAATAACAGCAACACGTCCCAACAATTTCAAACTTCATTAAATATAAAATGCATGAGATTGGGCATCTATCAATAAAACACAACCAGTAAGCATAATGCATATGGTCGAGAAAACTAGAATAAAATTCAAAATCCACAACGTTAAATTGATTCGAGAATCAACTTTGATTCGCCTAAAAGAAATTCGAGAAACAAAAAACCCTAATGTTCACAAAACTAAAACCCAAAACTCAATATATGCTTGAATAAATAGAAATAAATACAAATTCCACAACGACAAATTGATTCGAGAAAAACATACTATGATTCACGAAAAAAAGAAAGAGAAACTTATCTTTTTGTGGATTTTGGAACATGGAAGATTCACAAATCAATTTCTGAAATCGATGAAGAGAGAGAAGAGAAACAACAAATCTGACAACAAAAATCGATTGAAATCGGTGAGGGGAAATTGATGGGGATTGTTTTTTTTTTCTCTCGTGAGGCAACATGATAATACAGAGATCTGGGCGGAAATGAGAAAGGCACAATATGTTTAGTTCAAAATGCCTTCAATTACTGAAATGCCACCGAGAGTTTTTAATCACAAGCATTAAAATTAGTGGTCAGGATTTATTCTCATTTCTCACACAAGGATTCATTCTCACATGATCCTATACCTACACACACACACACATACACACACACACACACACACACACACACACATATATATATATATATATATATATATATATATATATATATATTAATTCTTATTTTTTAATGTTAATTCGAGTATCTATCCTAATTATGTTCAGAAGATTCCTACATAATTAAAAGAGGAAACTAATCCTATGTGGCTTTTTAATTGAAAAGGGAATCGAATCTATCATAATTATGTTAAGAAAATTCCTAAATAACTAAAAAAAGAAAATAATCATACTAGCATTTACGTGACATTTTTTCTCTTTCCTATCCATCTTTTTTCTCTCTCCAGACCTATCTTTTTGTATATATGTAGATAGATATAGATATACAAAAAATCTGATATATCAATTTAATTAGATCTAAAGGTCATAACTGATCTTAGATTTACAAATAAGGACATGACTCTCGTTTGAACCTAATCATGTGTACGTGTGTGTGTAAATATATAAGTATGGGGTAATATAATCGTATACATACACGTCCATAATATAATTTAGAGAGTTTTTTTTTTTTTTACCTCCTGAACTATAGCCATTTTGACACTTTACCTCCTAAACTTTTTGTCGTGCAAATTACCTCCTATACTGTACAAATTTTGCACCTAACCTCCTGAACTTCCATTATTATGAAAATTCTAGTCGGGTCTCACTCGTGTGACATGTACGCTAATATATAAGGGGTAAAATTAACTTTCCATCTCCTCCTCATGACTCCTGCTCAAAATAATGGCACGTGAGCATTACGTAAGTTCTAATTCCTACGTGTATACATATATTAATGTGAACATTATCTTAACAGGTCACACGAGTGTTCACGTGTCATTGTTTTGAGCAAGAGTCATAAGTAAGAGATGGAAAGTCGATTTTACCCCTTATATGTAAACGTGCATGTCACACGAGTGAGATTCGACCAATAGTTCCACCAAAAATGGGAGTTCAGGAGGTTAAGTGCAAAATTCATACAATTTAGGAGATAATTTACACGAAAAAAAATAAATTAAGAAACGAATTATCAAAATAACTATAGTTCAGGAGTAAAAAAAAAATTTCTCTATAATTAAATAGGTAAATTGTGGCTAATTTTTAAGAGTACCCGTAAAATCTAGTGCCCATTGTCATTCCATTTATCAAATGCAATTTATCAAAGTTAAGGTACTAAAGTAATAAACTGTAATGCTCAGGGGGTTAGGTGCAAAAATAGTGAAGTGGCAATCGAATGAATGTCCTGTTTTCAGTTAATAAGCTGCAATCAGAGAAAAAGCTCACTTCAGGGGAAAAAAAAAAAAAGAACGAAGAAAAACTGCAATAATCAGAAGAAGGGGTGGAAAAAAACACGGACAATGGAAGTGCAAAATGACGCAAGAGAAGCAGAAATAATAGAGGTTTGGAATAGAGAAACAGTACCAAAAGTGATGAAGATTGTTAGCACAAGACTTCTTCAAAGAGACCTAATTTCACTTTTGTTTGCCAGTCCTTGGATTCATCGAAATTTGATTTCTCATCCCTCGCTATGGCTGGTAATTTGAGTATGTTTGTGTGTAGAAATAAGAAACTTATTGTATTTGTAAACAAAAATTAACCTTTTTTTGTCTTAATGTTTTGCTAATTAAACATTCAAAGTTGTATACTTGCTATTTGGTGCTGAATTTATGTTTTTAAAAGACTCCACAATCGATTTCTTTTAATTTCTTTTTTGGTTATTTCTGTTTTTATTCTGTATGAGTTAATAATTTTCTGGGCTTTTTTTCTTGCTCATTTTGTCATTATTTATATGTAGCAATTGTATTTTTCTGTGTTCGTGGTATAATTATGTAAAGATCAATTTGTTTCCCTTGAATTCTGAGTTAAAGCTTAAAATTGTGATATTTGGGCTAAAATTATATTATTTGTAATGATAGGTGTTAATTTAATTTTCTTTTTCTGGCTTGTTTTCAGATTCTTGATTTTCATGAGATGAATAACGTTGGGGATCGCCTTGTGGCAGCTCTCTCACTGGTCAATATTTACTTCTTTTTCTTCAGTTTTGTTGGCAACTTTGTTTTAAAAAAATTATTTTCATGAGTTAAGCGTGGTTTCTTGGAAAATGGAAGGGAGGAAAATAAAGAAGTTATTATCTGTTTATTCAAACGCCGTAGCAGAAGTATGTAAAAATAGAGGAATTGCTCTTAATATCGGATCTATTTTAGTTATTGCAATTCTTAATCTTTGAACTGAATTGAATCGTGAAACTTGTAATTTTTGTTTAAACTTGTTTTGCAGTCAAGGTACCAGAATGTGAAGCATATAAACCTCGAGTTCGCCCGTGATATTGGAGACAAACATCTCGAAATTGTTAAGAGCAAGGTTGTATTTCAAACTAAACAATTTCATTTGTTTTGAAAATGAAATGTATTGTAACTTCGCGACGATAAATGTGTGGCAATCAAACATAGAAAAGTGAGTGCAATAAATTAGAAAAATACAGAAATTGGTTTAATCAGAGACAGGTGCAAGAAATGATTTCCCTTAAATTAAGACAATGATATTCATATTGACCTGATTTTGCAAATTTGTTTTCTAATTAATATACTTGTCTGTGCAGTGTGGACATTCTATTAAAAATCTAGAGATTCTTAATTTGAATGGCTGCCAAAAGATATCGGACACGGGAATTGAATTTATAATATGCAGTTGCCCAAAGTTGGAGGTTTTCTCGATTTACTGGAATGTCAGGTATTT
This sequence comes from Phtheirospermum japonicum, assembly GCA_014905375.1. Lineage (NCBI taxonomy): Eukaryota > Viridiplantae > Streptophyta > Magnoliopsida > Lamiales > Orobanchaceae > Phtheirospermum > Phtheirospermum japonicum. Next base: position 1,709,550 of record BMAC01000013.1, read on the forward strand.
TGTGCATTTTCCTGTGCAATAAAAGTCCGAATCTAAGAATTGTGGATTTCAAATTCAATTTCTTTTTCAGGGTTTCTGATCTTGGTGTTAAGAACTTGGTGAAGTACTGTAAACTCGTGATTGATTTGAACCTGAGTGGTTGTAAGGTAAATACTGAATGTGCATGTCCGTTCGTCTGAGTTGCAATATTCTATTGGTCCTTTTGTTTAAAATGATTGTCCTACATAGGGTGATTTATGTAAAAATACAGAATATCACTGATGAAAGCTTGAAATTAATTGCGGAAAATTATCAAGGATTGCATCTGCTGAACCTAACAAGGTATTGTCGTCTTATGGTTTCTTTTTATCACTAAATTTATTTACCCAAACAAAAAAAAGTAAAAATTGTAATTTGTCCATTTTGCTGATAATGCATAGATAATGATTGTTTAGATGCGTCAAGCTGACGGATAGAGGCTTGCAAATGATATTGCTTAAGTGCTCCTTACTTAAAAGCTTGAATCTATATGCCCTTTCCAGGTAAAAAAAACAACTAAAATAAATCATCCGAATGAGTTGGTGTGTGTCTAACTTTTATACAGTTTCACAGATGTTGCTTACGAGAAGATATCACTTTTGATTCACCTTGAATTTTTAGATCTCTGTGGTGCTCAGGTATGATTTTAGCCCAACACACTATTTACTCGAACAAATTTAGTTAAAGGTATAATTACAAACAATACCCTCGAGATTTAGCCAAATTACACTCATCTTACAATTTACACCTGTCGGCAGTGAAGATAATGGAAGTTGTTGACGTCATCAAATATTTTTACAATTACATCCCTCAACTTTTCTAAATGTTATAAGCCAACTTTTCGTCTTGCATTTTAGTTTACATTTATCTTTCTCAATTTTCTAAATACTACAAATAGACAAATGAAAAGTTGGGGCTATTTGTAATATTTTGTAAAGTTGAGGAATGCAATTGTAAAATATTTGATGACGTCAGCGAGTTCTGTGAGGTCAAACGATTGGGCCAATATGTAAACGGCCTCAAGGATGGTTTTTGTAATTTTCAAAGTTAGTTTTTTTGTTTTTTTAAAATATCCCAAACCTCATTGGTAAATTTTGTAATTATCTCTATAGTGTTAATTTGAATTACTCTTACCAACAAATCTGACGCCACTTTACATAACAGAATCTGTCAGATGATGGGCTTTCTTGTATAGCGAAGTGCAAAAACTTGATTTCTCTCAATTTGACATGGTACGTACAAATCTCCTCTATATATTAATGCATAATCCTCATACCCTACGTGTGTGCTTCGTTAGCTTCGGAAAATATTCTGGTGCGCGGTGTCATATGAGCCTAATATCTACCTAATTTAATATTTTCCTTTTTTTTATATATGTTTTACCTAATTTAATATTATCCTATTAATTATATTTTGCATAATTCAATATTTTCCTTTTATTATATGTTACCTAATTCAATATTTTCTTTATTATATTTTGCCTAATTCAATATTTTACTTTTCTTCTCCTAATATTAAAATATAAATAAGTCATATTTAATTAGAAAAGAATCTATATAAGTTGAAATAATTTTTATTTATGAGAAAAGTTGAAATAATTTTAGTTTTAGAATTTCAAATATTCTATTTAAGAAAAATATGAGTTATATAAAATTATTACAAAAGGGAAATAAATATTAAAAAATATAAAAACTTTATTATCTAATCCTATTATAATGCACTTAGAATAACATTAAAAATCTATATGAAAAAACTATTGTTACGCCAAATAAGAAAAAAAAAGAGAAACAAAAAAATAAAATTAATAATAATAATAATAATAAATTATTACGCTTTGGAAAATAAATATTAAATATATTCCAAATCTCTTTGTCTAATCCCAATAAAATGCATTGATACACACATTATCTACATGAATAAATTAGCGTCTTACGCAGAAAAAATATAATAAGAAATAATAATAATAATATAAATTACAGATGCTTTTTAATAGCATTATCTGTGTATGTTTTACATTTTTGCAAAATTAACTTTCTGTGGGTTTCCTCGTCAAGTTTAGGATATTTTGCTATACCTTACAACTAATTTCGTTACTCCCAATACTTGAAATTTCTTTATTATGAAAATCAGTCTTACTGTATTTAGAACAAATAATGTTCCGATTTGTTTGTAAAAATAATTTATTTTGAAGAGCAATCTTTCTATAAATAGAACAAATAATGTTACGATTTGTGTGTACCATTTTCAATATTATTCTTTTAGTATTTTTAATGAGTGTTATGCTTTTTCAAATCCGGCATAATATGCGGGCGTTAAACTAGTACTACATGTGTGTGTGTGTGTGTGTGTGTCAAATGTCTGAGTGTGGGTGGCATTACATGAACAGGTGTGTACGAGTCACCGATCAAGGAGTCATCGCTGTTGCTGAAGGCTGCAGGTCTCTCGAATTTCTGAGGTCAGTATTTGTGCAAGGGGTAATTACCAAAAAGTACCCCTATATTGTTACAAAAAGAGCGAGAGAAGTTTTTAAATTACCAAAAAAAAAACAACTAAAATTGAGATTTTATTCTGCCTTAAATTTATAGGCAACCGTAATGTTTTTATGAGTGTAAGGGGGATTTTTGAAATGTCTTTTCCTTGTGAAGAAAGAAAATATAAGACACAATTGAACCTCCAGGAGTTTCTTGTAATTCTGAAACTTCTTTAGTACCTCAAACCCCATGGGTGGTTTTTGCAATTATCCCTCTGAATAAAGAACGAACACATCACTGTTGATCACACCCATCTTGTTACTTCAATTGTTATCAACTACATATGCAAAAGTTGTCTAGTGACCAAGTTTTTTTTTTTTCTTTTTTTTTTTCTGTGCCTATCATATAATCCTCAAACAAGATTTGTCGTAGAATCTAATCTAATCACTATAAGGTGTGTGTGTGTGTCATGATTGAATTGCAGCTTGTTTGGAATAGTTGGGGTTACAGACAAGAGCTTGGAGGCACTTTCGAGTACCTGTTCGAATACAATTACTACTCTGGATGTCAATGGTTGCATCAACATTACGGTATTAAGTTTCGCTTGTTAATTGGCCTTTTGCATTTAAATAAACTTAAAAAAAAAAAAAAAAGGCTGTTTGTTACCACTGGTATCAAAGGCGAACTTTTTTTTATTTTTTCTCAGTAGTAAAATAAAAATACCCCTGAGATTTAGTCAAAACTACTGAAAAGCCCAACTAATTCCGAGAATTACAGAAAACACCCTTGGTTACATCTGTCTCATGTTTTTTCACCTTATGTTAGTGGAGCTAACGGAACCTGTTGGCGTAACCAAGTGTTTTTTTACAATTACATCAAGTTTTCCAATATTACATATAACACCAAATTTTCGTCTCACGTTTTTTATTTACACCCCTCCATTTTTCTGAGTATAGCAAATAGTCAAACGAAAAGTTGGGCTGATTGTAATATTTGAAAAGTTGAGGGGTGGAATTATACCATCAACTATTTCGTCAGGTCAAGTAATTGTTGGGCAAAATATAAGGGAAATGAAAACTCGTAGGTGGTTTTTTTATATTTTCAAAGTTATAGCTGGGAGTGTTTTCTGTAAATACCAAAAACTTCGGGTATTTTTTGTAAATATCCCATTTTTCTAGTAAATGACCCACATATCTGAAATCGACAAACTTATCAGCATATATGCTCATTTATTCTGGCAAATAGTTGACTATGTATTGTTGATGCAATGTCTATAACTTTGCCTTGCAGAGACGAAGCCGCAATCAACTGCTTCAGCTGTTCCCGAAACTGAAATGCTTCAAAGTTCATAGCTAAAGTTGTTGTATGTGGAAGAATGAATTTTCTTTTTCTTCTTTTCTTCATAGTAAAATTGGCTTTGAGACGTCGTGATCTTAGAACGTAAAGCAGGATCTTGATATATTCGAATCCCGACAAATCTAATCGCATTCCAGAAAAAATATTGTGTCGGATGATTAAGTTAACCTGAATGAGATGAGCGATGTGATCTCAGTTCATTTTGTGTTTGTAATATGGGAACCGGGGTCAAGGATCTTTGTATGCATGTGTTTTGACCACCCATTTTCCAACTAAATGGAAATATGGTTGTGTTTGTTTTAGAAAGGTTCTTATTTGAAACACATACAAACAATTTTTCACTAAAACTATGTAAAAGTAGTGATAAGTTGCCCTTGGATGAGTATTATTATTATTATTATTATTATTATTATTATTATTATTATTATTGTTTCCACTCTGGTTCATGGTAAATTATTAGATGGACCCATGTGCACCCGATCCCACGTATAAAATCTAAAATCCAAATTTACAGATTTTCTCACGCACTTTCATCATCGGTTGATGAAATCCTGTTTTCGCTTCATCACAGAAAAGTCCATCGCCCAAAAATCGCCTTCGAACCCCATTGAATAATAATCCAGCCAAATAATAATTCATCACCGCATCCCCAAAAATTCCATCGCCCAAAAATCGTCGGCGATCCCCATCGGATAATAATCTAGCCAAATAATAATCCATCACAGGGATCCCTATCGAATTTAACAACTATCTGTGAGTTTTCTTAGACTTTCATCAAATTAGCTTCAAATGACCGCCGAAACAATCGTTACTCCACCGCCAAAAAATAAATCCTTCGATTGCAATGGATGTGAATCGGTTCCAAGGTAAGTTATTTTTAAAATTAATTTATTTTTTTATTCAATAGATTATGCTTATTTACAAGGTCAAGAATTATATGCCCATTTGATTCCACATATACACTACCACCTTACCAATTCCATATTTTTTTTAAACATCCGAGGGGAGAAATTTTATTATAACGGCGTATTAAACGTCAAGGCTTACAAGAGTAGAAATTAAAGGATACATCGATATTTTCTGAGGGGAAAAACAACAAAACCTCGTAATGGATCCTAAAATCTAGAAAAACAAAAAAAGATCCGACATTATTAAAAAAACAATCTCATTTTAACCTAAAGGATGGATAGCTAAGTTGATCCATCCGACACAAACTTTTACAAATTTTTGGTAAACTTTTCGAATTATAAACAATGTTCCGTTGATCCCGGCATTCGATATTAGCGAGAAAGTCGGCCGATTTATTTCCTTCGCGAAAAATGTGCGTCAAATTAGTGAGACGATTCGCATAAAATTGACGAATTTTTAAAATAAAGTGTTGTAAAGCCCAATGTCCGGAATGGGCCACTTATTTTAAGCCCACTTAGCTTTCGTGGACTTTTCATGCTTGAGACGCTTTTATTTGGGTACTTTTTTTGAGCACGGTAGGCCCAAACATCTTTTTTTCCGCCCTATTATTCTTCTCTTTTCCAAATTCCAATATAAGCAAAATTTGATATTATCTATTTTTGTTGCTGCAGTTTTTCTGATTTGTCTCTTTCCTGCAAATATTCCGGTTTGATACTGATTAGATGTTAGAACAGCTTGTCCTTTTATTCAGTTTGATACTGATTGTAGTAGTTTGTAGGTTGTTACTGCACATAAAAACGAGCACAACCATGCGTTATGTCCAACTATCTCTAGTCATCTTTTCCATCTCATAGGCATATTTGTCTGACTCAATTTGCTTATATTAAAGAGTTTTAAAAAAAAGTGGTATTGGTGTGGCCGATAATGTACGAGTTTTGAAAAACCAGTCTGGTGGTTCACCATTTTTAGGTTAGCACTAGAGATGCGTATAGTGCGTTAAGTAAATCGAAAGTATTTGATGGTACCAATTCCAACACATTAACTCAAAATTTCAAAAATAGGCAAGTTAACGAGAAGGACTTTTTCTTCAATTTTGAGGTGGATAGCGAGTCTAGGCTGTGTAGTTTTTTTTTTTTTTTTTTTTTTTTTTTTTTTGTGAGATAGGCATATGCGGCAGGATTACAAGTTATTCGGTGATTTGTTGGTGCATGATACTATGTATCGCACTAACAAATATGATATGATTTGTGATCCATTTGTAGGTATGAACCATCATGGTAAGAATGTGATGTTTGGGTGCAGATTTTTAATGAATGAGATAATCGAGTCATTTGAGTGGTTGTTTGGTGCTTTTTTAACATCCATTGGCAGTAAGCATCCGACTACAGTTATGACTGACCAATCTACTGCCATGGCTGCTACTATTTCCAAAATTTTTCCAATATCATGACATCGACTCTGCGTATGGCATATTGGGGAAAACTCAAAGACAAACATCAATTCACTAAGAAATCAAAAAGGTTTTATAAACCTTTTCAACTATTTGCTCAAGAATGTGGAACATAAGCTAAACTCCAGTTCTACTGGGATAAATAAGTAAATATTTGTTTTCTTGTTCTTACAATAAATAATGATTTTGTGTATATATATGTTTAAATTATATATTAATTTTTATTCATGATATGTGACAGCAATATATGATAATATTTCACTATAGTATATGATGATAAGTGGCTCTAATATGTGATTATATTTGATAGAGATCCAGATTTTGATTTTTGTTGATGCTATATGCCTAGTATATTAGATGATATGTGGATCTAATATGTGATGATATCTGAAATACATTCAGGGTTTAGGGTTGAGTTTTTCATTTTTTAGGTCAGGATTTTGATTTTTGCGGATGATATGTGGGAGTAATATGTGATGACATGTGTCTAGAGTGTGTGATGATATGTAGCAATAATTTCTAATGATAACTGAAAGACATTCAGGGTTTTTAGGATTTACTTTTTGCTGATGATATGTGACAGTAATATGTGATGATATGTACTAGTAATATGTAATGATATGTGGTAGTAATGTGTGATTTATGTATTCAGGATGGTTACAAATTATGGATGCCAAGATAATTCTTGGTTACTAAGGCTTTATGATATAAGAGCAAAATGGTGTCCTGCGTTCAATAAGGATTGGTTTTCAGGTGGCATCTTATCTTCTTAAAGAAGTGAGAGTACAAATCATGCGCTTACAAGGAAATTATCTAAGATGGATGGGTTTCGTGATTTCTACAACATGTTCATCGGAGTTGTGTCTGAGTGGAGGAGTAAAGAGAATGGAGAAGATGTACGTTGCATGCTATGTACACCGTTTACGGCTTTAAATGATATGAAGTTGGTTTTACATGGTAGAGATGTGTATACAATTGAAACTTTTTCTTTATTGAAGATTAACTTATGAAAGGGGTTGCATGTCATCAATCCTTTTTCTCTATAGCAGGGTTTATTATGACATATCATGTATGGTTTGAGGGTAGGGATGTGATAAAACATGCGATAACTTTCATTGTTGAAGATTTATCGATATCTTGCACGTGTAAGCTATTTTTTGAGGTGGGTATTTTGTGCTATCATTGTTTGCGTGTAATGAATATACATTGTGTTTGTGTCATTCCCGAGAGATAGGTTACAAAAAGGTGGCGTAAGGATATTTTTAGTGAGCGGGTTTTAGATGATATTCCTGTCTTTGATTCTTTGAACAAATGGGCTCGTTATGGAGGATTTAAGTGAATAGAAAGTTTTAGAAGCTGATTTTAACAAGTGAAGATAATATTGAAGCTCGATCGAAGTGTGAAGAAGCTTTTGAAAGCGCTAAATGTAGTGTTATACGATAAGTTGGCCCATTTATTTTGATGATTGCATTGATCCATCGTTGAGTGATGTTATTCAAAATCCACAAAGTTGTCGTGAGAAAGGTAAGCGAAATAATAGGGAGAAGAGTGTACTTGAGAAGAAGTGCAACCAATCTAAAGGAAAAAGAAACCGAAAGTAAGTTGTCGAGTTACAAACTATAAAGGCTATAGAAAGTCTACAGGTATTTTTATGTAATTTATATTATTTTCTGTAAAGTCATTGTTTTTTCATTTTGTACTCTTTTTCTCATGATAGTATTGCTATATTTGCAGGAGATGGATATGTTGTTCATCCGAGTGTCGGTCCAATTTCGAGTTTGAATTTCATAGTTATAGTCCAAACACAAGTTCAAAGCTTCCACCATTACTGCATTACTTAAGTTGTAGTTATTTTAGTTCAAAGTCAGTTGATAGTTTGTTTATTTTTCATATATGACGAAATAGAGAGATGGTTAATTTTTATTGGCCAATTGTATTTTTTTTATTTTTTGACTGATGTTTTTATTCGATCTTTTTTATTTTTAATCATAATGACTGTTTTTTATGAAGATATTATATGTTTGTTCGTGAGTTTTGGCTAATTTGGTTTCATCTTTATTTTATTGTGAAAACAAACTATAGGGTTGGTTTCTTACTCTCGGAGGTTTTTTAATATGTTGTCTCTGCCGGTGGGGCGTGGATGTGTTGGTTTTACTGTGATGACATTTTAAAAGTTATATGTGATGATATGTGAATATTGATATCCGATGATATGTTTCTGTTAAATGCAATGATATCTATCATATTTTTGTTAGAATTTATTTTAAATTCATTTGGATCATTCATGTGATTCATGCATCAGAGCAGATTTTATGAGCTAAAATAAGAGATTTACCTAGAGGATATATGAGTCAATAGTTTCTTCTCTCTTTTTTTTTTCCATCCCTTTCATGTTCATATTAAAAAAATAGACATTTGCAAAAGGTCATCTCACAACAATTGTCCTCTAAACACACACAAAAGTCGACATATCATGACTGATTCAAGCTTCATGTTTGAAGGCCACGACTTATGGTGAACATCTTTCACTCTCTTCATCATGTTTAATCACTAAAAAATATAAAAACTTATATACAAATGTTATTCATGCAAGTAGCTCATGAGAGAGCTTTTTTTTTTTTTTTAATTAAGTTGTAAATGAAAAATCTCCAATCTTCCACTCAAGGTCGGCCCGTCTTTTTGAAGGCCTGGGTCAGAATATCGCTACAGCAGACAAACCACATGTCTCACACCTTTAAACACTTGTTTCTTCCTCGTATTTTCCTCAATATTATGATTGTTGAACAGTACTTTGCTCTCAATGTGTTCAACAAATCTTGTCCTATTTAAAAATTATACAAGAAAAATAAATAAATATTAATAAATACAAAGAAAATAAGGATAAACTTATAATTAAATTTACTTACATCGTCTTTACTAAATCTTGCATTCCACCCATCAACATCCAACTTCCTCTTATATGTTTCTAAATGTCTCATGCAATAAACTCCACAATCATCAAAATTATTTTCTGATCTCCAAGGCATTTTAATAATTGATTGCGAAATTTTTTGCACATTGACATTCTTCTTCAAATTGTTGAGTCCCAAATATCTGCTGAATGCTGATGCCTGATACAATTGAATACAATGAGATACAATCAATACAGGAAGGTTATTGTGTGTGTGTGAGATGAATGTATAATTATTGTCGCAAAGTACTTACAATCTTTTTAGGGCCATTGTCATAATGAATTGCAATACTGGTGTGTTGTGCAAGCGGTCTGTGGTCAATTATTTGTATTGCACGATCTTTGAAATTGAAGCACATAATCCAATAATGATGATCTTTCAATACAGCAAAAAAGACCTATCATTTTAGATACTATTAGAACATCATAATGTATATTAAGCAAGTCTTTATATAAATGCACACACACACACACACATATACACACACACACAACACTTACTAGATCTGCATCATCAATATTGACATTGCCAATTATGCTCAGCTCATTATCAAGCATATTATTGAAAGATTTATTGCTCTCATCCTCATTATATTTTAAATACATTTCCATTTGATCCTGCATAATTAATAGTTGATAAGCCTGAACTTTGTCTATAATATTTGACAATATATAAATTTATTGAGTACTTACATGAGGCATCATTGAGAAAAGCACCCTTTTTGGTTCTCCTAGTGCTCTCTTCTTATTATCAATATTTAGCTTGATGCACCAGGCATCGATGAGTGTCTGGACAATCCACTGACTTTTTGAAAGTGTATAGAATTCGCATCGTTTTAAAATCATTTGAGACCCATCGAACAGTACTTCACTGATATTTTAAATAAAACACGGAGATAGTAAGAGGATAACTCGTGAATAAGCATATATATCATAACAACAAACATAAAATATAATCTATAATCCTATAAAAGAAAGAGGAAATCCTATAAAAACTCATCTGTAAACATATTCATATATCATTACAAAGACCCTCAATATATCATCACACAAACTATGCACATACCATCACACAAATTAGGAACATATCATCACACAAACCATGCACATATCATCATCAACAACTTCTTAAAATTTCATTTGTAATTCAAAAAAAAAAAAGGAATATTACATTAATAACATCACAAATTACAAATATATATTCATCATCAGTCCTTGTAAAAAATAAGGAATAGCAAATTCATATATCATCACACAGATCTTTCACATATCATCACACAAACCATGAACATATCATCATCAAAAACTTCATAAAAAAATTTGTAATCCCAGCAAAAAAAAAGAAAAAAAAAGAAAACAAGAATAAATTCATAATTGATATATCATCACATATATCATCACATATATCATCACATACATCATGCGCATATCATCACAAATTACAAATTTATATTCATCTTCAGTGTTAGTAAAAAAGAAAAATATAACATATTTACATATCATCCCACAGATTCTGCACATATCATCACATAGAACATGAGCATATCATCAAGAACTTCATAAAAATTTATTTTTAATCCCAGAAAACAAAAGAATAATATATTCATAATTTGATATATTATCACATAGATCATGGTTATATCATACAAATCATGCACATATCATTTATATATATATATATATATATATATATATATATATATATATATATATATATATATATATATATATATATATATATATATATATATATATATATATATATATATATATATATATCATTATTCCTAAGAAACAAAATTAAAAAACTTAAGAATTACTTAATTTTTATTTCTTGAGTTGGTTTGAAGAATGCATACTCTAATATGAGTTTCTCCTTCATTGTAACAAGTTTATCCAATTTTAAATTATTTTCTCTCCATAAAGAAGATCTGAAATTCAACGACAGATTTTTACACTTCCTCTTTGGGTGCTTTCTTTGGAGTACATCCATAATGTCATCCTCAAACTCATCAAGCATGCTGATCTATAGAATGCGACAAGAAATAATTGTTATTTTATTCATCAATTTAAATAGTGTAGTATTCAGATTTTAAAAACTAATATATTATTTTTACAAAATATTACTGTTAATACCTTTTGAATTTCAAATCAATTAATGGGGTCACCTTCTCAACTTCATCATCATCGCCTTCATCAACACTATCATTATCACTATCACCACCATTACCATCACTATTACAATCAATATCAACATCAACATTACCACCAACATCAGCATTACCACCACCACCACTATCACCATTACAACTACTATCACCATTACCACCACCATCACCATCACCATTACCACCACCATCACCATCACCATCACCATCACCATTACCACCACCATCACCATCACCATCAACATCAACACAAAAATCACTCATCGGTTCAATATCTTCTAGTCCTAAAGAAAACGTGGGGGGTGATTCTCCATTTGGTACCTCTCTCTTTGTCACATTTCTGGGTTTGCACAAAGCATCCCACAACTCAAAAATCCCTGTTGCAGTTTCTAGATCATCAAACATATCATCATCTAAGATACTATCATTTTTTTGGCTTGGTTATTTTCCAGTTGGTGATTTATGGCTTGGTGGATATTTGGATAGTGATTTCTGGCTTAATGCTTTATTGGTTGAAAATTTGGGGATTGGTGATTTCTGGCTCGATTTTGGGTGCTCTTCAGTTGGCTCTTTCTCTTTAGAGCTCCATATCAGTTCAAACGGTGTCATCAGAATATCATTTGTCGATTTTGTTTTTCCGATCTCATCCATGACACCTCTGAACCGATTGACTGGTTCAGTCATCTTCCCCAAAACCATCATCAATTTTTTGTTAACTCTTCTTCAATGTGAACAAGGTCAGAGTCCTTCTGTAATAAAAACATGTATAAGCAAGTTAGAAATTTTAGTTTTTTATTTTTAGGGTTTATTGTTTAGTTTTTTCATCCTAGAATCAAACACATACAATTTTGTCATCGTCTTCTTGATTCGCCAACCTCTCAAAAACCTTTCCCCTTCTAAACCCCCCATATTTCTTCTCCCCGTTAACTCTCTTTTCCAGTTCAATTAATCCCCAGTTTGTGAAAATTGGAATATTCGTGAATTCGCCCTCCGCACCTTGAACTCCATTCGGTCAAGGTAGCATAACTGTATAAAAGACATTAATGTTAGAGAGTTTTATTTTGTAGTAATTTATATCTCATTATATGGTAGTAATTCACATATGCTTATGGTTTCACCCAAATAATACTAATCCCGAGGCCTCTTGCTTTCCTCTTTGAAGCTAGCCTGACTTGCTTCCCAAAACCAAGTTAGAAAGAACCACCGGAGGGTTCCCAGTGGAAACCTCTTCGATGCTTAAGTCAGTAAGTGTTTTGGTATTAGAGTGAAGGTATGAGTAGTCAGAATGGCATACCTTTGTTACTATGGGCTGGGACATTTATACCCTTAGTTAGTTGGTGGCCTTTTTGAGATCCCAGAAATAGGCCCACAAATTCCGGACCATTATTTCGAACGACCTGACCAGGTCGAATTTTTGGATGACCTGAGCTCCTCGAGCTTAGTCTAAACCTCTGTGCGTTCCTGAGCTGAAATCTATAGAACCTTATGTAGGAATTAAAATCAGGTCAGGATGAGTTCTCTTTAGTCATAGACTCAGCCCCTGCTATCTCTTTCCTAACTTCTTCCTCATGGTGTGGGACCCAAATTCGGCTCACCCCAACTTGCCTTACCTAAGCTACCTTAGGGCTTGCTATCACTCCAGGCCAAGATCAGATCAGGTCGTACCAATCAGTCCCCTCCCCCTGAATAGTTGGGTGAGCTATGACGGCTCGGTTCTCCCAATCGGTTGGCATTCCCAACACATCTCATTGATTACTGTTCCCTAACATACATTAAATGCGCATATCCCGCCAAATCCTCTTTTTCCTAAAAAATCTTTTTTGAAAACATATTTTCCCCATATTCTGCGGTTCCCTTATTCACTTTCGCTGCTTCGCCTTTCTTCCTCACCAAGAATTCCTTTCGTTTCTCTCCTCCGCTCAGAGCTTTTTCTCTCACCTGAGACCAGGTACTTTCTCTCTCCTTACAAGCTTTTAGTTATGTCTTCTTCTTCTTCCTCCCCGCTCCATCTATTTACCCCTTCTTCTGCGATGATGTCCTTATCTTTTTCCGACGAATGGGATTATCCTGACCAAGGCGATGTCCAGGACAATATCGTTTCCACCATTAGCGACCGAACTCTGAAAAGGCAGAGGGCCAAATTCCAGATTTTCGACGAGTTTTCCATGGTCAATCCTAACGCGTGTGAAAGAGCATCCCGACCACCCTCCGATCACTTAACTTTCTTCACCGACCAATTCCAGGCCGGGTTGAGCCTTCCCGTCCACCCCTTCGTGTTGGCATTGTCCCGAATGTACCGGATTCCGTTACACCAGTTTGTACCTAATGCTTTTAGMATAATAGTAGGGTTCCATCTAACAGCACAATTTTCTGGGCTTATACTCATGGCCCAACTATTATATTCCCTCTTCCAGGCCAAGAGCTCGTCTTATGGCTTCTTCCACCTATCGCCCAGAGTTGGCATTCGATTCTTGACCAGAAACCCCTCCTCCAATAAGGCCTGGAGGA
>BMAC01000013.1:1726609-1742102 GCA_014905375.1 Phtheirospermum japonicum
TTTTTACCAAGCCATTGTCAAGAGGGCTATCTTGGTGTCTCGAGCTCGGGGTTCTCTGATGAACACTGACCTGGCCAAAGAACACAATGCCCTCAAAGCGAGGGAGCAAAGGTTGATAAGCCGTCTCAAAGAGAGGGATGCTGGGCTGAAGGTAGCCAAGATTGACTAAAGAAAGCTTAAGAGGGAGAAGGGAGGGCGCAATTTGAAGCCCTCCTTCATGCGGAAGAGGCCCGAATGCAGATCGACGAGGCTCGGACTGAGGGCTTGTCTGAAGGTCAAGCAGAGGGGCGAACTGAGTTTCTCAACTCCGAGGAAGGGTTGAGGCTCATTCCAACGGCCCGGGAGATGACTAAGCGAGCCTTTCTGGATTGTATTTTTGCCTTTTTGTTGATTAGGGTTTTCGCAAGTTAGGAAACCCTAATACTATTGTACTTTTCCCTTTCTATATATAAACAACTTTTTCCATATGCATCTTTGTTATGGATTTAGCACCTTTAATTGAAGAAATAGATACTCCGGAGAAGAGAAATCTCTCCTTTTTCAACAAAAATTTCTAGCTTTCAGAGGAAAATGCTCAACTTCGTGAAAAATTCTCCCAATTGTGCAAGCTCTTGAAAAGGAAGAGGCAGAAAAAATGTCACTACAAACGCGAGTGGGCCGAACTTCTCCAGCTACATCATCAACTTCAAGAGGAACCGGACAATCTTCTCGAATCGGTATGCCATTTAACCACCGCTGCTGGAGAGGCTCACTCTAAAACCGAGCAGGAAGATAGGTACTGCCGCCTTTGTGAGACCGAGTGGGATCTGTGGCACATCTGACGAGTTTTAGCTACTGATAGGAGGACCTCCTCGTCCCATCCTTAAGGCCTCTCTAATCAAGTTCTTATATTGATGTCATAATCTTTGCATTTTTCTGATAACCTGTGGGGTTTCGCTCTTTGTAGTTTCTTTGAATAATTTCAGAATGATTTCCTTTTTAATGCCTTGTGATTTTCCTTTTCTCATGTGTGTAATTAGACCAATTCTGTTTTCACAAAGGATGTCTTACCTTTTGATCAAATTTCTGGGATCTTGCCTCTGACTAGTCAATCAGGTTAGGCATTTTTGGAATGTTCGTACCTTGGCAATTTCTTGGGCTCGTGCCCTTAACTGACAATCAGGTCAGGTCTGGGATATCCATCCCTTGGCCAATCGGGCCAAATTCTGGGGCTCATACCCGAAGCTGACCATCAAGTCAGGTATTTAGGGTATCCATCCTTTAGCCGATCGGGGCTAAGTTTTATCTGACAATCAGGTCAAGTATTTATGGTATCCACCCTTTAGCTAATCGAGCTAATATTGAACTGATAACCAGTTCAAGCTTTTAGGGTATCCACCCTTAGGCCAATCAATCCAATTTCGGGGCTCGTGCCCTTAACTGACAATTAGGTCAGGTATTTGGGATATCCGTTCCTTAGCCCATCGGGCTAGAATTGTACTGACAATCAGGTCAGGTATTTGGGGTATTCACCCCTTAGCCATTCGGGCTAAAATTGAACTAACACTCAGGTTAGGTCATTCTGGAACACGAATCAAATCAATTACAACTTCTGTTTATAAATAGCTTGGTATATTGGTTTCACACATAGTATTTTTGCAAGTTCGCTACATTCCATGCCCGCGACAATTTGGCTCCGTCAGTTTGTTCAATTTCATAAGCTCCTCCTGCAAGAACCCTGGTGATCTTATATGGCCCTTGCCATGCAGCATCCAACTTCCCCCTGGTCTTTCCCAAATCAACTCTGCGGAGAACCAGATCTCCCATTCGAAATTATTGCTTCACCACTGATTTATTATAAGACGCTCAAATTCGCCGCCTTATTTGTTCAATTTTTACAGCGGCTCGTTCTCTCTTTTCCTCAATTAGATCTAACGCATATTATCTTAATAACTCGTTATGCCCTTCATTGAAGTTTTGTATTCGTTGAGTTTCTACTCCTACCTCCGCTGGAATCACATCGTCCATGCCATATACCAAACTAAAGGGTGTTTCTCCCGTGCTCTCCTTGAGATTGGTTCGATATGCCCATAAGATCGAGCTGAGCTCCTCCACCCATTTTCCACCAGACTTATCCAAGCTTGCTTTGATACCTTGCACCAAGATGCGATTGGTCACCTCGATATGGCCATTTTCCTGGGGGTGGCATACGGATGTGAAGTGTTGCACTAATTTCATTTTTGCACACTAGGCCTGTATTCGAGCCCCCATAAACTACGTGCCATTATCTGACACCACTATCCTTGGGATACCAAATCGACATAGCACATTTTTCCACAGGAATCGCACTACCACCTCCTCCGTGATTTTTTACTATGGCTTCAGCCTCTACCCATTTGCTAAAATAGTCGATAGCAACTATTAAGAATTTCTTTTAGCCTGTGGCTATAGGGAAAGGCCCAACAAGATCTATCCACCATTTTTCAAAAGGGAATGGAGAGCTCATTGTCATGAGCTCCTCCGCCGGCCGATGTATTAAGGGAGAGTGCCTCTGACATTTATCACATGCCTTTACAAAGTTCTCTGCGTCTTGACTTGTGGTCAAAAGTACCCTGCTCTCATTATCCTGCTCGATAATGTTCTGGCACCCATGTGATTACCACAGCACACCTCATGGATTTCTCTAAGAATGTGGGAACCCTCCTTCAAGCTTAAGCATCGTAAGAGGGGTTGTCCGAAGCCCCTTTTGAATAGCTCTCCCTTGATTAAACAAGATCTAGACGACCTTATTCGTATCTTCGCAGCTTCTTTCTTGTCACTAGGTAGTTCTCCTTTATCCAAGTATGCCTTGAGGGGAGAACTCCAATCCTCCCTTTCCTCCAATGTATTAACTTCCCCCTTACCGAATTCCTGATGTGCCATTAATAGGGTGATCACCCTTTCTTGACAATATGTTGCCGAGTTAGCTACCTTAGCCAAGTAGTCTGCTCAGCTATTCTCTTCTTTGGGTATCTGAAGCATGTTCAAAGTGTCTATGGTTTTGTCCAGCTCATGGAACTGAGCTAGATATTTTCTCATATGTTCTTCCCTTGTGTCGAATTCTCCTTTTATCTGCTTGCACGCTAATTGAGAATCAACTCGTGCGCTTATCCATTCTACCCCTAACTCCTTTGCCATCTGTATTCCTCTTAGCAGGACCTCATACTCCGCCCCATTGTTAGATAAGCAATAGTTCATTCGTATCGTGTATTCCGTAGTTACTCCTTCTGGTCTATCAGTACGATCCCTACACCACAACCCAAGTTTCCTACCGAGCCATTTGTATATATAGTCCAGTCCTTCTTTTCTTCAGGAGAGATGGTCATTTCTTGCATGAAGTCATCCAATGCCTGGGACTTGATCGCTGCTCGTCCCTCAAAGTTGATGTCGAACTCGCTAAGCTCAATAATCCATTTTACCAAACGTCCCGATACCTCTAGTTTGCTCATTATTGGCTACAGGGTAAATTAGTTCTGACTATTATTTCGTGCGAGAGAAAATAGGGTCGAAGCTTGTGAGCTGTCCCGATCAGAGCTAATATATCCCGTTCAATTTCTACATATTGGAGCTCAGCATCATGAAATACCTTACTCCAATAGTATACTGGCTTCTGTATCATGCCCTCCTCTCTAAGCAAAACCGTGCTCACCGCTTGTTTACCTACCGACATGTATAGGATCAATGGCTCGCCTACCACTGGCTTAGTGAGAAGCGACATACCAACCAAATGCCCTTTCAATTTCTGGAATGCAACTTGGTATTCCTCATACCACTAGAATTGGGATTTTTTTCTCAAGGCTCAAAAAAAATGGTAGACTCTTCTCTGCCAAGCGGGAGACAAACTTACTCAAGGCAGCTATCCTACCTTCCTAGCACTGCATTTCTTTAACATTCCGTGGAGGCTGCATATCCATAATCGCGTTGATTTTTTATGGGTTAGCTTCTATTCCCTTTTCTATGACCATGTACCCCAGGAATTTTCCAGCTCTTGCCCCAAATGCACACTTCTTAGGGTTGAGCTTCATTCTGTACTTTTGCAGAGTATTAAAAGTTTCTCTCAGGTCATCCACATGCGAGGTTAATCTAGTGCTTCTGACTAGCATGTCGTCTACATATACCTCCATGTTTCTCCTGGGATGAGCTTTAAACATTTGGTCAACCAAATGTTGGTAGGTAGCTCCCGCATTTTTAAGTCCAAAGGGCATGACTATGAAATAATACGTTCTCTTCGGGGTTATAAAACTAACCCGCTTCAAGTCCTCCTTGGCTAACCTGATCTGATGGTACCCCTGAGAAGCATCCATTATGCTGAGCAGTTCACAGCCTGAAGTAGAATCCACAAGTTGGTCTATCCTCGGAAACGGATAATGATCTTTAGGGTAAGCACGGTTAAGATCCCTGAAGTCGATGCACATCCACCAATCCTCTTTTGTATTTGGCACCAACACTGCATTGGAAAGCCATTCCTAAAATTGTATCTTCTGGATGTGCTTAGCTTGCAATAGCTTTTCTACCTCTGCTTCAATAATGGCTTCATTCTCAGGACCAAAGTTGAGTTTCCTTTGTTTCAATGGTTTTGTTGTGGGACTGATGTTGAGGTGATGTTTGGCTATTGCTGGGTCAATACCTACCAAATCTTGGGGAGACCAAGCGAAGATGTTAGCATTTTCTCTTAATAAAGCTACAAACTTGACCAGAACCTCCGAGCTCAGTGTCGTTCCTATCCTTACGACTTGACTATCATCCTCTGGGCTTATCTCCACCGTCATTAGGTTTTCCTCTTGTCTAGCCAGCTCTAGCATTGTTGTCTCTTTTCTGGCCCTTTTGGACCTTCTCACCTCTTCATTTCGCCTGATTCTCTCCACATATGATCTGCGCGACGCGTATTGATCACCTCGGACTTCCCGAACCTCATCTCTAGCAAGGAATTCCAACTTCATATGATAAACCAAAATTACCACCTGGAACTGGCTCAAGGATGGCCTCCCCAGCATAGCATTATACAAGGATGGGGTATCTACCACCAGGAAACTTACTAACTTGGTTTTCCTGAATGGGTCCTCCCCCAGAGAAACCAGGAGGTTTACCGCTCCCAAAGGCTGTAGAGATCCCCTGTAGAAACCTAAAAACGAGGTCGTGACCTCCTCTAACTCCAAATCCAAGTTTAGCTTATTAAAATAATCGTAAAATAGAATATCTGTAGAGCTACCCGTATCCACAAAGACTCTTCGCACATTGTAGTTAGTAATGGTGGCAGTTATTACCAAAGCATTTATATGGGGTGCTATAATACCATTCTTATCCTCGGATCCAAAGAAGATGTTTAGCCTTGGGGCTAATTGTCCTACCTCACTTGCCTTCCTTGACAGATCTCTCACAGCTCGCACATAATTATTCTGGGTACGTCGCGATTATTCATCTGAATCTCCTCCTGTGATTATTTGAATCTCTCCTCTTATCTCCTAGGACTGGTTTTTCCTTTTTCCATTACCACGGCCGCCATCTTGCTCACACCTGGTCCCCTGACATCGGTCATTTCTGTAAGGGTAAGACTTGGGCTCTTCCCTCCTTGTGTGCACAAACTCTTTAAGGTGCCCTGCCTGCACCATCCACTCGAGCTCGTCCTTCAAATGCGTACACTGACCTGTGTCATGGCCATACTCGTTATGATACTTGCAGAATCGATCAGATTTATCCTTTTTTGGCTTTGGTGTGTATGTCCTTGGCCATTTGAGGTCAGGATGCCATTTTATGGCCTGAAGTATCTCCCCTTGTGGTGAAGCCAAGGGTCTATACCTATCAAACCTAGGTCGCCCCCCTCCCAAGTCGGTTCTGGGTTTCTTCACCTGTGCCTTTTCATCTCTATCAACTCGCTCTCTTCACCTATCCCCATCATCTTTCAGTCTCAAGGCTTCCTCTAAATGGATATATTTTTTAGATCGTGCTAGAAGCTCATGAAACGTCTGCGCTGGTTTAACCACCAGCGACTGAAAGAACTCTCCCTTTCTCAGTCCCTGGGCCAGGGCGTTAATCAAGAGCTCCTCAGATGATGGTACCTCCAACTTAGCATTCGTGAAACGCTTAATGTATCCCCTTAGGCCTTCTCCCTCATCTTATGGTATTTTCTGCAACTGGTAAATTGGTGTAGGAATGTCGAGCTGAACTGGTCAAAGTTGCTGATGGATCGGGGTGGAAACTAGCAGAACCAAAGCTGGGATGACTTGGTTAAGGTCATCGGAAAGACCCGGCACATCACGACATCAGAAAACTTATGCAAGGTAGCTGCATTTTCAAACCGGTAGAGGTGATCCCACGGATCTGTCATTCCATTATACTCAAAGGCCAGAGATCTGTAAGAAGCTGGCAGATCGTCCATCATGACGTTCTCCGTGACGGGGTGCTTCTTCGCGTTTGTCTTGCCACACTGCCCGCCATTTTTTCGCTTGACCTCCCTTTGCAAATTCTGCATCTACTCAGTGAGGTCTGGGTTAGTCTTGCTTGAAGTGTCACTGTTCAAGATGAAAGAGCTCTCCTCCTCTTCCCGAGCAGGAGCTCTGGCCATGCGCTGGGTGGTCCGGGCTGGCTCTGCCGCCGGTGGTTGAGTTACTTTAGGAGGGGGTGTTGAAATCTCAACAGATTTCTTTTCTACGGCTCCCTCCACCACTTTGTCGATGAGGTCAGATATTTATCGTAGGAAAGAGTCATTCAATGACTCGCCATAGGCATGTGAAGTTGCTCCTTGGTGGGGTTGCGGTGTGCTTTGTCTAGATGTTGCTGATGGCCCTGCCGCCTCTAGGATCCCCGTCGGTGTGGCAAAACTTGGTGTGCCGCCCAGCTCTGCCACGAGATTTTGCCTGAGTTCATCTGATTCCATGATTTTGTCTCACATCTTAAATTGGCTCCACTCTTCCCACAGATGGTGCCAATTGTTTTGCCCAGAAAATACTAATCCCGAGCGTCTTGCTTTCCTCCTTGAAGCTCGCCTGACTTGCTTCACAAAAACAAGTTAGAAAGGACCACTAGAGGATTCCCAGTGGAAACCTCTCTGATACTAAAGTCAGTAAGCATTTGTTATTAGAGTGAAGGTATGAGTATTCAGAATGGCATACCTTTGTTACTCTAGGCTGGGATATTTATACCCTTAGTTGGTTAGGGGCCTTTCCGAGATCCCAGAAATAGGCCCGCGAATCCCAGATTGTTATTTCGAACAACCTGAACAGGTCGCCCTTTTTGGATGACCTGTGCTCCTCAAGCTTAGTCTAAAACCTCTGTGCATTCCTGAGCTGACCTCTATAGAACCTTATCTATGAATTAAGATCAAGTCAGGACGAGTTCTCTCTAGTCGTAGACTCAGTCCCTGCTATCTCTAACCTGATTTCTTTCTCATTGTGTGGGACCCGGATTTGGATTACCCCAACTTGACTTACTTGAGCTACCTTAGGGCTTGCTATCACTCAAGGCCAGGATCAGATTAGGTCTTACCACTTACCAGCAAGAAAATTGCAGGTCCTACGAGAAATTTATTCAAGGATGTGCTTGTCTTCCACTCTTCAATTTACAAAATCAGGCAATGAATCATAAAATTGTACCAGTTGAGATTCTTGATCTCATTCATGTCTTGAAGACATTTCAAGATCTTATGATTTGCATTTTGATCCTGGTGTGACTTGAACATGGTGGTGACAACAAACACGGAAAAGTCGCGTTTGAAGTCATCACCATAGTCAACCCTTGTCTGTAGAGCTTCGACAATTTTAGATGTAAAAAGGTGCAAAATTTGTAACTCCCCAATGTCATGCCATTCTTTTACCACATCTTTGTAGTTGTCATCGTCTTGTAGAATATGCATTAAAAAATGAGATTATTTAGGATACATAAGTATTATAGTTTAATGAAGGTTAATTAATATAATTAATGTAAAAAAATTTAAAAATACCTTTTCCAGTTAAAGCTTCTGTGATGGGTTTTTCCCCATCGGCAAGTAAAACACAGAAACTACATCGTCCTCCTCAATTCTGAACTCACTATTCTCCATTCTAATAGAGCATCTGCAGTGATTTGCATGTTTTTGTACGTGTTTTTATTACTTTTTTTGTGTCGTGATCGTATGTGTTTCCCTAGCATTTTTTGGGTGTTAGGAGTCGATTAGGCTTGTTAGTTTTAGGTTTTGTAGCTTTTGCGCGGTTTCTATTATGTTTTTTTTATATATTTTCACTCGTTTTATGTTTTTGGCCGTAGAATGACCAAAGCGGGATCCACACACGCTTATGGCATTCCAATCGACTCGCTATGCAACAGAAAAGCGAGGATATGCAAGGAAACACAGCGCGAATAAGAGACGACAATCGGTGGACATTTTGGAGTAAAAAATGAGAAAGTCGAGCCAGAAGCAGCCGAAATCGACTACAAGGCAGACGATCGACTACCATGCCAGTCGATCGACTAAAAGCGACCCAGATCGACTGCTCGACAGAGGCTGGGGCATTTGAACAGCAAGCAGTCAATCGACTGCCTTCCAACTGATCGATAGGCAGTCAATCGATTGAATCTAACCGAACAACAGGTAGTCGATCGGCTGAAACGCTGCCGATCGATTGCCTCGCAGGAAATTTTGGGACTTTTTTGACATATTGATGATTTGGCCTCTGCGACTATATGTATATATATCCCAACCTTTTTTCCACCAACCTTATCCTCTCCTCGGTTGATTTTGAACTTGTTCAATCTCCTCCAAGCCCCTTTCACTATTTCATTGTATTTTTAAACCCTAGATCATAATCTTTAGAGTAGTTTTAGAAAGTTGTTCTTAGCTAGTTGTTGGAGAAGGTGACATCTCCTTCACTTGTGGATATTGTTGTGGTGAAGTTGTTCTTTAACTTTTGAAGTTTGTAAGCTAAACCTTGAAGTTTCTTTGGAGTGAAATTAGTAGCAATCTTTCTTTTCTGATATATTGTGTATTTTTCTTGTATTGTTGTAATTGTTTGTGTTGGTTGTTAGGTTTTAACTTGTTTTGTTTTTCCTTACATTTCAAATTCTCAAGTGTAGGTTTTATTGCTTGTGTGTTGCTTTTAAATCTTCTTGTTTGTAAAAACTCCATTGAATTGCTTTTGCATTGATTATTAAATTTTAGCTTATGTTATCTTTCATTGCATTTCAAATCCCCATATTAATCTTATGGCTTGTTATTCTTCTTCTTTTGCATAAACACCATTGAAGCTTTTACTTTTAAGCTTTTTACCCCATTTAGCTAAACAAACATTTGGTCATTGAAAGACAAATGGGGCTTCCACTTTGATAAATTTGACTTCTTCATATTTAATGCTCTTTGACTTCTTCAAATTTTAAAGCTTTGATTTTCCCTCCATTCCTCTTTCCAAACTTGTAAGCTTTCCTTAATTTAGTAGTTTTAAATTTACTTAAGGTTTTTACTTAGGGTTTAATTAATTTCCTCAAAATAGTTATTTTCAAACAAGTTTTTAATATTCTTTAACCTTTGCATTAGTTAATGTTTGCAAGTTTTCATTTCAATTCAAACTCTAGCATTAAGAACTCAAACCCAAACCAAATGACTTATTACTTTCTTAGAGTAGATTAGTATAATTTAGATTAGCAAGAGATTAACTAAAAACACCGATTGCCGGTAACATCTATCCTCTAGAAACACGACTTGGGGTTCAACTTACCACTCTACAATCGACTCCGTATTATTGTGGAGACGATTTCTAAACTAGAGTGCTAAGAAATCTTTGATCATGCAGCAATCAAACTTCTGCACTAGAAACGTTATCAACTCAACATGATTTTCTCGAGTTGACAGCTACAACGTTCCACTAAATCCAATCCCCCTCACTGCTGCTTTTTGTTCGTCAGTTAGATACTCAATAAGTTTGAAGAGAGAGTTGGGAGACGTCCTAAACCGGATATACACTTTGTTCAATTTCTTCTTCTGAGGAGGAGGACTTGATAGATAAGTCTCAGGTTGTTTTCATTTACAAATCTGCTACAACACAAGATGAAAAAGAAATAAAATAGCCAGAAATGTTAATTTGGGTAAATATGTATGCCGAATATGACAGTAATATGTGATGATATGTAAATCGTGTGTGTGATGATATGTGGATGGTGTATGTGATTATTTGTGGCTGGTGTATGTGATGATATATGGTTGTTATATGTGATGATATGTGGCTGGTGTATAGGATAATGCGTGGCTAGTATATGTGATGATATCTGACAGAGATTCAGGATAAATAGTTCAGTCTTCCACTTTAAAGTTAAGTTTTCCATATTAAGGTTTAATTTTTTATTTTTAGGATTTAGTTTTTTCTGATGATATGTGGCTGTTATAGGTTATGATATGTGGCTGGTGTATGTGATGATATAGTTTCGGTGTATGTGATGATATGTGGCTGGTGTATATGATGATATGTGGCTAGTATATGTGATGATATCTGACAGAGATTCAGAATTTAAAGTTCAATTTTCCATTTTAGGATTAAGTTTTCCATATTAATGTTTAGTTTTATATTTTTAGAACTTAATTTTTTCTGATGATATGTGGCTACTATATGTGATGTTATATGGCTGGTGTATAGGATGAGGTATGATTTTGCTTTAGGGGGTTGGTTCACAGGTACAACTTTTGTAATTTCATGGTATACTCATGGATTGGCTGGTCTATAGGATGATATGTGGCTAGTATATGTGATGATATCTGACAGAGATTCGGGATTAAAAGTTCAATTTCTCATTTTAGAGTTAAGTTTTCCATATTAAGGTTTAGTTTTTATTTTTAGGATTTAATCTTTTCTGATGATATGTGGCTATTATAGGTTATGATATGTGGCCGGTGTATGTGATGATATGTGGCTGGTGTATGTAATGATATGTGGCTGGTGTATAGCATGATATGTCTCTAGTATATGTGATGATTCTGACAGAGATTCAGAATTTAAAGTTCAATTTTCCATTTTAGGGTTAAGTTTTCCATATTAAAGTTTGTTTTCTATTTTTAGGATTTAGTTTTTTCTAATGATATGTGATTGTTATATGTGATGATATGTGGCTGGTGTATGTGATGATATGGTGGCTGGTGTATAGGATGATATGTGGCTATTATATGTGATGATATCTGACAGAGATTGAGGATTTAAAGTTCAATTTTCCATTTTAGGGTTAAGTTTTTCATATTAACATTTAGTTTTCTATTTTAAGGTTTTAGTTTTAGTATTTGATTTTTTCTGATGATATATGGCTGGTATATATGATGATATGTGGCTAATGTATGTGATGATATGTGGCTAGTATATTTGATGATATGTGGCTAATATATGTGATGACATTTTGCTAGTATATGTGATGATACCTGACAGAGATTCAAGACTTAAAGTTTAGTTTTCCATTTAACGGTTTTCTATATTAAGGTTTAACTTTCTATTTTAGGGTTTTAAGGTTAGGATTTGATATTGTTTTGAAGATATATGGCTCTAATTGTGATGACATGCGGCTTTAATATGTTTTGATAGGTGGCATTTTACATGCGATGATATGATGTGGTAATATGTGATGAATAAAAAGAGTAATATGTAGTACCTCAGTAGGTTTTATTATTTTTTCTTCTTTTTGGTCAACCAATGCTGCCTCTGTTGGTGGTTTATCATTGCAACCTATAAATCGAAGGTATATTCTTTAATTGGGACTTGATTATTAATATTATTTTCAGAATTTAATTTTTGTAAAAAAAAAAAAAAGAAATGTATAAAAAAGTATTTAACTCATTTGCTCAACATACTAGCAATGCAATCACCTAATTCAGGCGAATCAAGTAATAAATTACTAATACATACAATGTGATTGCATTGGTCAAGAAGAAGTGTATCCAAATAAAGTCACAGTTGCATGGTTAAGATCTTTAAAATGGACATCATATAATAACAATCATCTCACACATGGGGAGATAAAATGAAATCGACATCTTAATCAGCAAAAAAATCACACAATACTTCTTTATATTCACAATAATCATTAAACAATTTATAAGTTGAGTTCCAACAATTTGGCATATCAATTGAATTTTTGCCAATATTTTCACAATTTCTTTGCAACCGAATCATGTTTTGTAATATGAAATACCGCACTTCTAATTGAAGCAATTTTATTTTTGAAAGTAGTTAAACCATTTTGAACACATAAATTTAAAATATGACAAATGTATCTAACATGAAAAAATTTACCATCAATAGAAGGATGACAAAAAACTTTTAGACTTTCTAAACTAGTCGTATTAGCGGCAGCATTATAAATGAAATTGATTTTTTTTTTCTGCCAAATGATGCTCGGTTAAAATAGTGGATATTTTGCGCGAAATATTGACCATGATGTGTGAACTATTAATCCCTCTATATGCAATTAAATATTTTTGCAAAGTTCAAGAATTATCAATCCAATGGCATGTAATTCCCACATAATTATTATTATGATGGGAATTCGTACAAATATCCGAACATATCAAATATGAAAGTCAAATTCAACTTATATTCACCAACCATGTTTTCAAGATCATGGGTAACCTTATTTCGTGAAATTCTAGTACTAGATGGAATAAATACACCTCTAACATAATCTTCATAATTACTCCTATGTGATATCAGCGTCGCCTAGCTGGTATTATTTCCACTGAAGGCATAGTGCTTCTTGCAATAATTGCATTGTGCCCGACTTGCATCATCGATCGTTGTTCTTGAGAAATGAAATCTAGAAATGTGGGATCTTTGTCTTCGACTTCGGTTTTCTTGAAAGCGGTGACGACATATCACGATTCCCATTTTCATTAAAATTGACGTGGGTTAGGGGTTCGTACTCTTGGGAGGCGGGTAAATCCTCATTGGAATTAATTTGATAATATAACTTATCAATTTCTTGCGACGTCATATCATCGGCAACATAATCTCCGGCAATGACCGAAGGTTCTTGAGGACCTTGACCTTGGCCTCGATGAGATCCTCGAATAATATTATTATTAATATTATGAGAAGAGCTTGCCATAATAATATTATAAAAGAAAGACTATAAAAACGAGACGAAAAAGATTGATTATTGATAGTATTTTTTCACAAATAAAAAACTTCAAACTTGAAAAATAATAGAAGAGAAGAAGATTAGAGATGAATTGGTATGAGGATTGGTGTTAGGGGGGGGGAGGGCTTTATAAGGGTGAAAATAGATTTATTTTTTTTTTTGGGAAAACTAAGCATTGGATCCGTCGGTTTTTGGTTCAAAGCGGCCAATTTTCAATTAACCTACAGTTCGGAATCCAATGACTATATCAAGAGCTCTATCATCCAAGTCGTTGATTTCAAATAGCCAAAAAATCGGTCGGTTAAATCGCTATTTTTTTTGGTTAAATCGGTTGTTTCAGTTTGTAAAAATTTGGAATCGAAACCGGTGGTCAACGGTTAAGAGAACTATTGACCGTTAACTGGAATCGGAAATGATAATTTTCTGATTAACCGGAACCAATTTGACATCTCAATATATATACTTGAATAACCTAATTAATTTTTGAAATGTAAATATAGATTATAATGAGAATATTGTAGTTTATTTTGATTTAGGTGTATACTAAATGCATTTCAAGAATTTTGTGAAAATGAGAAATTTTATCTAATTGGAAGAATGGATAATTAATTTAAATATTGTTTATTAGTTACAATTTTTTAAAACTACCATCTTTTATCTCAATAAATTCCGACTTTTATTACAGTTAATTATATCTTGGCTTTTAATACACTTTTCTGCAGTCTGCTTTCTTTTTTCCATTATTAGTGGACACAATATTGATAAATATAATTTTGGATAAAAATAAGATATGAAAATAAAGTATCACCAATAGCCGCAACTATTTGCTCGAATCTTCTCAGTAAGCACCGTTGAATCTTTTCGATAATCTTTTTCTTTATAGAGTATCACCATAGCCTTGGATTGGATTCATTAAAATGGAAACTCCAGAAAAGAAATCTTGCATAGTTTCATTATCTTTCATGAATATATTATCAAAATCATGCCATAAATCTTGCAACTTTATGGAAATGACTTTCTTATAGCCTCCAAATTGAATTTTCAAAATTTGCCATGCATCTTTTGCTATTTTGGCACCTGCAATGCGTGAAAGGATGGATCGACTCACCCCTTGGTGCATAAAAGACAAATCTCGTGCATCTCCAGTCTTGTTCTCCTTATGCTCTATATTTTGTGCATTTGATAACACGATTACTTCTTCTAGAGTATATCATGATATCATGATATATATATATATATATATATATATATATCATTAGAACACTCCATTGCTCGTAGTCTTGGCCAATAAAAATTGGAACTCCCATCGTTCAGCCAAAATCCATACTATTTCGTATTAATATTACTTCATATTAATTTCATACTGCTCACTATTCAACCAAAATTCATACTATTTCACATTAATTTCATACTACCCACCGTCAACTAAAAATCATACTACTTCATATTAATTTCATACTAGCCGCTAGTAGAATCTCATACTATATCGTAAAATTTCATACTAATATTCCTTTAGAATTTAGAAATTATATACTTCTAGTCACTTTCAAAATAAAATTTAATACTATTCATTTAAAAATATAATTTCATACTACATAGTAAATTTAAAATCACGGGAAATACGCCTTTTTAAACTTGATAGTTGTTTAATTCGTATAATAATATATGACCTCTGAAAAAGCTTATGAAAAGCTTACATTATGATTTTCTTAGAATTAAACACATCTTTCAATGAATATATGAAATGTAAACACATCTTTGCCAACAAGTGTTAGAAATTTTATTCTCATGGAAATTTTATTCTCATTTTCCATGAATATATAAACACATCATTCAAACATCATTGGTTCTTTAGTGATTAATTTTCTCAAATCATGTGCTGCTTTCCTGAAATACTACAAATTACTTCTCGAACCTATATCTTTTACAAGAGAGCACATTTGTTTCAGATTTGAATAACAAATGCCTTGTTCTTTTTTTTTTTTTTTTTTTTTTTTTTTTTTTCCGTAAATTAGTGTTAATCTTAACCTTTCTCTGTGTTTAGGTTTTGTAAATGAAATTCTTTGTTTATTGTGAAGGAGAGAATGTGGATAAGGTAACTAAATAGTAAAATAGAGAAAGAAAATACAAAAAAAAAAAAAAAAAGAGAAAATAGATGGATGGGATATTGTAGACAATTTATATTATGATTTTTGATTGAATAGTAAATATTTAACTTAAATGGACTGAATTTTAATTAGGTGATTATATAACAATTAGGTGAGATTTATGTGTATCAAATGGGAATTTCCCATTCTTGACAGTATAACAGAAATGTTAATATCATACTGATTTAAGTAAAGCTTTATATTTTTTCTAATCAAAAACTATTAGTTTGATTTACTGTATATCTAACGTC
>BMAC01000013.1:1742127-1755444 GCA_014905375.1 Phtheirospermum japonicum
TATCGGTTTGTTCATCCTCGAACGACGAAAAGAATCGAGAGTGTACATGCAATGAACATTATGTAAGAAAGAAAAATACTTGTGCTTATCCTTATTAATATGATGGATTATCAACATAACTCGCTAGCGTCAAGCATTGCTCGTATTAATCCTTCTAGAATGTGAGCGGGAATGATATTCCCAAGAGCGTCCCGACACATTTTTGTAAGTTTTTTTCAAACCAACACATTTTTTTAATTCATATTTAAATATATAACTATTTATTTAATTAAACCGTAATTATCATCTTGGTTATATTTTATTTTTCTATATAAATAAATATTTTAAAACACATAATTGTATATATTTTGGACAAATTTATCCTACTATCCCGAACTCCTGCCTACGTCTCCGCCTTAAATGTCACTTATTTAAAGTAGAAGGTAGGGATTCTTTTTTTAATAATAATAATTATTATTAGTAATAGTAGCAGTAGAAAAAATAATTTATTATTATTATTTTTAATAATACACAAATACTCCTTCCTTTACTTTTAGCTAAAGTTTTATTAAACTCAAACAACTGGATTATTATTGAAATTAATTTCTAATTGTTGTCGTTTGGAATTACTTGGAAATTGACAGAATAGTTGCGAGTTTTCTTGAATGACTTTTGAAGTCAACATGACTTTCAAGATTCAAATTCATGCATGAATCTTTCTATGGATAATTGCTTTGTAGTCAAGCTTCTACATTGGCCAAATAAATTTAAGCTTTTTGATATGTCATCACCACTCCTATTTATATATGTATATCTTTTGTGCAAGGTAGGGACAGAAGAAAATAAAACAATTGAGAGTCTAGTGAAGTAAATAAATTTGAGAAATAAATTCCAAAGGCTTTAATGCAAAGTCTTGGAAAATCTTTGCAATATTGCAGTCTAAAATATAATAAAGTTTTTGATTTTTTTATCTACTCTTCATTTTATATTTCAAACCCAACATATTTGTGGTATAAGAGCCACCCTTGGCCTGATTACCTATCTATATTTAAAAAATAAAATCCACGAACAATGATTTAAGCATTCACTTATTCCCGAATAGTATGAAATTAATATGAAATAGTATGGATTTTGGTTGAACGATTGGTAGTATGAAATTAATATGAAATAGTATGGATTTTGGTTGAACGGTGGTAGTATGAAATTAATATGAAGTAGTATGGATTTTTGGTTGAATGGTGGATAGTATGAAATTAATATGAAATAGTATGAATTTTGGTTGAATGGTGAGTAAGTATGAAATAAGT
Source organism: Phtheirospermum japonicum (assembly GCA_014905375.1). Taxonomy (NCBI): domain Eukaryota; kingdom Viridiplantae; phylum Streptophyta; class Magnoliopsida; order Lamiales; family Orobanchaceae; genus Phtheirospermum; species Phtheirospermum japonicum. The sequence goes on from BMAC01000013.1 coordinate 1,743,414, forward strand.
ATAAAATAATATGAATTTTGGTTGAATTAAACTTGAAAGGAAAAATATTGGTTAATAATATTAAATTAGTAATTTTATGTATTATTTTGAATTAAATAGTAAGTCAATTTATTAATAGGCTATTTGGGATGATATTATCATAGGAACTAATGGTCAATGTCCCCAAGTTTCTCTATTAACGTGAGTCACCCTCGGACAGCAAAATTGCTCACAGTTTTGTGGGGGGCAAGGAGCATCTATTTTCTTAAAAGAACTATATTAATTCGAGTGTAATATTGGCCTTATTCCCTGGGAAATGCATGTTCTACCATTTTTTTCCAATTACCATACTGTTTTCATTCAATAAAACAAAATAAAGGGGCCAGCTTATGCTTTCTTTTTTAATCTGCGTAGATATCTACTATAATTAAAAGAGTGAGTCTCCTGTGTAGGGTCACACGAGTTATTTATAACATGATAGAGTTCAAATTCACATTCAATCCGTGTATCATATATAAATTTATAAAAAGAAAAGAAGCTCTTCTTTTTGTTGGAATTCGTAGAGACGAACACTATACTCGTGCAGTTAAATTTTTATTACTGTGAAGAAATATATTTATACGATAAATAAACGAGATAACGCATGAAAACCTTAAAGTAAATCCAAATACGAGCTCTCCGACTGCAAGATCCAACTTCAGTGTATTGCTATCATGAATAAAGCTATGAGATCTCACGAAAAGCACGCAATTAAGAAAGTTATGAGATCTCACGAAAAGCTCAGGAACTCCCCAATCTCAAAATCGGGATTTATTATAATGTTGTTTTAAAACACTCTCTCTCTCTAGTCAGCTTATGACTTTATGTTATATTTATACCAGGTATACAAGAGAACTCTAATCCTAAAAATGGTTGGACTGTCCAAAACATGGGTCCAAAATAGTTTTGGCTCATGTACCTTTATTAATATAATATGGATAATTAAATACAAATCCAATTTAATTTAATTAAATAATTTCTATCAAATAGAAATTAACATTAATATAACATAGATAATTAAATCCAAATCTAATTTAATTAAATAATTTCTATCAAATAGAAATTAACATCATAATTATTAACAATTAAATATTACAATTCTAAATTGAATATTACTTTCTTGATACACTCTTAAGTTGAAAAAGTAATCGCATATAGTGTGACCCTACAGGCATTTATATATGACATCAATCTAATGAATATCCAAATAAAACTCATAAACGACTTAGTTGGACGAACTCAATATATAAAGAACATTCACTTGAACTCAGCGAATTATAACTTTTATACAAAGTTTTGGTGAAATTCATTTCATTAAGAATCACTCGATTAAATTTAAGATTTATCCAATTGTCTATCTCAATGGTTTAATCAATTTATCTCATTTAGTTGGCCTATATATAGATCATGAGTGATATCTCTCGAAATTCCAATCGAGGAATGAGTTTTTTCTTGGCTCAACTACCACATTAATTTACATCATAATTATGTACCTAACACAAGCCATATCTACCCCGAAAAGGTGTCCAAGCATTGATCATGGTCAAAGTATATCACTTAGCAAATAAGGTGCGTATTGACCTCAAGTCAAAGAATTATCACACGCTTTATATACTGATAAGTTTATAGACATACAATAAATAACTTATTAGTAGGGTTTACCAATACTCTCTAAAGTATCCATGTTTCCATCACGAATAACTATTACTCGCAGTTGTTAGACTAACTGCGTTCTCTAAGAATGTGATGCAGACCACATGGCGACATATATTATATTATCAATATCTCAAATCTTGATAATCATTAGTCGGAGCTATTTTAAGAATAATGTTCTAACACTGACATCTCACCATATCAATGACAATATTAACTCAATGGAACATTTACACGAATAATTGCAAATAATTAAAACAATAATTCAATAAATGCATTGTCATATATATATATATATATATATATATATATATATATATATATATATATATATATATATATATATATAAAATAATTGTGATTAAGTATAATGTTTTTAAATATGATTGTCTCTAGGACATATATACTTTCATCTCTCACTCTCTCTCCCCTCCCACACCACCGCGTCTGCAATCGCCCCTCCCACCTCCATCGTCTGCAATTCTCTCTCCCTGCCACCACATGAAGAAGAAATTTCATCTGCTTGCGCCGCTGCCCCGTCGTGCCTAGCCATGACTTCTTCTAGTTATTTCTCTCTCCCCGACCCACACCCAACCCTAAAACAAAAAATAGGCATCGATAATCATTGTGCTTCAGTCGGACCTCCGCCGTGCCACGGTCGTGCCTCCGCCATGGATGTATCGCCGATTGACGCTAATTTAATGCAACAAATATCATCATTAGCTTTTATTAGTTCAGATTCTAATTATGCAACAAATATCATCGTTGATTTATCTCTGCCTCCGTCATGACTCCACCGGGACCTCGCTACGGATTCACAACTGATTGACGTAGATTTCACACCTGTAATAGAGCATGAAAGTCTCAATCCACAAATTACGGTTTGTTTGGATGGAGATTATGCAGAAATCCCTAATTTCGAACCTATAAATGAGCACAAAATTAAAGAAGGTAATTATATACTTTTTTTTTTATCATTTTTAAAATTGTATGTTGTTTTCTGTGAGATAATTTTAAGCAGTAATTTATTAGTTGAAAACTGTCACTTTCTATGCAAAACATTGTTACTTTCCTATATACACCAATCGCTTAGATGAGATCTATTGTTGTATATTAACTTTCATTATTTGGTTCTTAAATATGTTGGTTTAGAATTGTCACTTTCTATGCGAAAAACTGTCACATTTTCATGTACCATTATCACTTCCACTTTATCTTTAAAAAGTCCCAATACTTATAAGTTTATTTACTGTGAATTGTGTAGTACTGGTTCTCTCTTGGATTTGAGGAGAAAGACTATTAATGATATGCATGAGCTGTATAAGAAACATGGTTGTGTGCTTGGCTTCAGTGTTCATAAATCAACTTCTAGAAAAATGACATTGTATGCTCTTGTGAAGGATTTAGGAAATCAGGTGCATCAAAGAAGAAATGTCATGTCACGCGCACAGGGTGTAGTGCTTCAATGAGGGTAAAATTAAATGATGATGGGTCGTATATAGTTATTGAGCATAAGACAGTGCATAATCACCCGTTTGCTAAAACAAAGTGGGGCCACTTACATCGTTCTGAGAGAAAAGTTTCAATTGAGAAAGGTAAAATTATACAAGATATGGTCTCTTCCGCAATGAGACCAACCGATTCTTACCGTTCTATGGCCCATGATCAAACAAATAGATACTACCTGATTTGTGCTCCAATAGTTGGCGTTAACCATCATCGGAGAATCGTTATGTTGAGTTGTGCATTTTTGTCGAATGAGAAAACAGAATTATTTGAGTGGCTTTCTGAAGTTTTTATGAAATCCATGAGAGGGAAATGGCCTGTCACTCTATTCACTGATCAGGATCAAGCAATAGCTAATGGAATAGAAAAGGTATACATTTCTTGTAATATTCACTATTCGTGGTCCTTTTCATTTGTTTGTCTGCTTTTATTTTTGAAAATGTAATTTTTTCACTAATTTCAGTCACATTTATCTCCAAAAGTGTCACTTTTGGCCTACACTCTTTCACTTTGTATTTTTATTTAAAATCATCATTTTTATGAAAAATAATTCTTTTACTACAAAAGTAACACATTCGAAGCTAAAAAGTGACTGTAATGATAGGAAAAGTGATAGTTTTAGAACTGATACTTATAAAAAATAATTATTATATTCCCACTTGTAGATTTCTCCTCGGGCAAAGTATAGGCTTCGCCGATGGCATTTATACCAAAATGCTATAAGTGGGTTTGGGCAGTTAAAATCAAACAATGCCTTTAAAGAATTATTTAAAAAATGCTTGTCTGGATGTATTGATATGAATTTGAGTCCTGTTGGAGTCATATGGTTTCAACATATGGATTGGAAGATAGGTCATGGTTTCAGCGATTGTATGATCTAAGGGACAAATGGTGCACATCCTTGAAAAAAGACTTCTTTTTTGTTGGGATGCTTTCCTCGCAAAGAAGTGAGCGTACAAACAACGTAAATGTATTCAAATCAAAAAAGACAACGAGTTTGACTAGTTTTTATGGGATCTTCAAGAACCTGGTCAAGAACTAGAAGAAGAATGAAACAAATGACGAGTTCCAGTCATCAAGGTCACTTCCGCTAACTGTCCTGCCATTAACTAAATGTTGAAGCATTCTTTCGAGGTGTACACATTGAGAGTGTCAAAGAGTTTGAAATTGAATATATTGCAATGTTGTCAACTAATTGTGAAGAGTTTGATCAGGATGAGATAATAACTCCCTATAACCTTTCTACTCATAATGGAGATGGGGGTATCGTATATGTGATGTTGCAGCTACTAGTAACCTGATCACCTACTCTTGCAAGAATTTTGAGGAACGTTGCATCTTGTATTGTCATAGCTTAAGAATACTTCACAATTATAATTGTATGAAAATCCCGAGAGCATATATACTGAAGAGGTGGACAAAAATTGCCAAATTTGATGTTTGGGACAGGTTAAAAAGCACAACTCGGGAAAGTGGAAAGGAAAATGGAGAGCTTACTGATGTCATTTCTTAGCGTCATGACATGTCGTGAAGGTATTAAAATCTTGTGCTGGAGTGCCAAGGAAACAAGGAAGCAAGAGAAATCATCGAAGAGGGTTACATTAGAGATTCTCTTGTTGTTTCTGCCTTGAAGAACTTACCACAACCAAACGAATCCTCTCATGTTCAAGTTCATCGACTATGTGTCTGGATCCTGCTCGCTCTATTACAAAGGAAAAAAGTAAAAGGAAGCAGGGACATATTTAAAAGACCAAGAAGAAAAAGAAGACTACTAATGTTCCTGTTGACAATCAAGCCCGGGAGTTTGGTTCCAAGACTCCAAACGTTCGTTCATTTTAGTACTGATTTTTTTTTTTTTTTTGGTAAAATTATTACTTTTGATATTATATTAAAACGTGATACTTTGTATTTACAAGTGACAGTAATATCTTAAAAAGTGACACTAATACCTTTTGAGTTTTATTTTTTATTCATCTTGGTAAGGCTAATCATGTTATAGGTGAGATTATTTGATTATAATATTTATAAACTTAATTCAGAAAGTTGCACATGTATGAGAAATTATAACTTGACTACTATAACTTGTGTAGTAACACTTTTCTGCCAAAAAAAGAAGTGACGATTTGGTACAAAAAAAAGTGACAAGTTTTTTTCTTAAAAGAATAAACAATAAAAAACAGCAATGATTATCGGCTAACTATTCCCGAATAGCACCTGTGACACTTTTCTATTACAAGCTACTACCATTAACATCCCAAAACATGTTAGCAAATAAAGTGACACTTTTTTGCACAAAAGTGACACAATTTGTTGCAAATTTGATAGTTTTTTGCAGAAAAAAATAAAAAATAACGATTACTATCAATTAATTGTTCTTGAATAAACCATAAGTCTAAATCACCTAACTGATTTTCAGTAGCACCTGCAACACTTCTTGATTATAAGCTACTAACACTAACATCCGAGACAAGTTAGCAAAAGAGCGACATTGTTCTACGAAAAGTGACACAATTCTTGCATAAAAACAAACAATGACTATAAACGATAATTATCGAGTGGTTTTTCTAAAATAAAGCATAAATCTAAATCTGATAATTATTCTCAAAATAGCACCTGCGACACTTCTCGATTTACAATCTACTACCATTAACATACAAGACACGTTAGCAAAAAAGTGACACTTTTCTGCACAAAAGTGACACAATTTGGTGCAAATGTGACCGTTTTTCACACAATTAACACCCAAAAATTAGTTTTCCACATCAGAAAAAATATAACATATTTTCACATCTGAAACAACAAAATATCCTTCAAAGATCTAAATTTACTTTTTTGATTTCTTATTCATCTTCAACTCAGCAGCACCCCTTTTCTTTTCTTCAATCGCTTTCTTCAAGCAGAAATCTAGAATCTTCACCAAAACAACCGATCTTGCCACATTAAGATCGCTCAAAAACACCCTAAGACATATCTTCGCTCTCAAAACTCTATGTATTAAAGCCTTCAGAAAAAAACAAACATTCAATTAATAGTTCATCACGTTTTACAAAAATATGCATTACATTGATATTCCACACAAAAAAAAGGAAAAAAAAAAGAGAGAAATCCTAACTACAGATCATCGGGGCTAGCATAAGGTTCACCTTTGAAATGCCCCATGTGGTGCATCAGAAACACACCACAATCGTTCGCCTCTACTGACGATTGTCATGGAAAATTCACAAACTCTATTGTATAGTCACATACAAGCATGTCTTTAAGGTAAATTTTTTCTTGGAGAAATATAGCCATTTTCTTGTGCTACATAATATAAAAGTAAGAAGAATTAAAATAAGCTGACTACAAAAGCATACTAAAAATATGATAAAGAGTGACACTTTATACTCTAAAATTGACAATTCTAATTGAATAAGTAACACAAATACATTAAAAAAATGCTTAAAGTAATGTGTAAAAAAGTTTACAAATGGGTCGCTAATTTATGAAAAATATGACACTTTTGAGTGCAAAAAGTGACAACAAAAGAAAGCAGATTCAAAAAAATATTAAAGCAGATCATTTGCGTGCCACAATTTTGATAGTTTGACCATATTCGTTCGCATCAAAATGTATCCTATTATCCAATATTTGAATTTTGCTATCACCAAGATTCGCCACGGTGCAAAAGAAACGATTATCCCAGTGTATTGGCACAAAAACTTGAAGAGTAATAATTTTGTATTTATTATTTTACGACTTAAAACAAAACATTCATTAACAAAAGTACTTCACCAAATAATAAACAAAGATAACTATTAAAAAAGATCACTAACCATATCAAATGTGCTCATTTCCTTGCCAACATCGCCAATAGATGCCTCCCAACTCGATCTCATAGCTGCATTATTCTCATCAGCCTTCCCCACCCCATGCAAGATCTTTGAGAGATAAAATTTTTGCCAAAAAGTAAATTAAAACTGTTAATATACAAACTAATTATGAATATAAAGTATTTAAATCACTAATGTGTAAAACTTACATTATGTGGTATTCAAGAATATACGTTTGCTATTGTTATCAACATCTTGTGCAAGATTTAGAACCAACACCCATGCGTCAATGACAATAGTAAATACCCACTGTTTTTCATTTAACGATATCATCTCTTTCTTTGAAATAGTGTGACCATCATTCATAAAGAGGACATCATTGAAAAATATTCAACAAACAAAAGCGTAAAAAAAAATTGACACTTTTTCAATTATTAGAGTTACATTTACATCCCAAAAGTGTCAGTTTTGAACAATGACAATAAAAAAAGAGCAAAGTACAAAAACAAATGAAAATAATTCTAAATAATATGGTAAAAAGTAACTTACATTTCATCATAAAATGTCTCCGCATCGAACAAGCAAAAATCAAGGACTTGCTTCTCCCGTACGTCCATATCCACCATCAGCCTTTTATTTTGGGACATAAAGCTGGAAAGATAACCAATCTTTTTGGCTTACTGTGCAAGCTTTGTATGACAGAGAGTCATACACTTCACTAGATTGATTATATTGTCCATCACTGGCACACTTCTTTGCTGCATCTAGTCCTCCATCCACATCATCGACATCATTCGTATTTACACATCGGTGTTCGAAGCTCAGGTGGTAGAAGGTGTAAAGTGGGGATATCCTCGTTAAGCTTCCTCATTAAAATGAATTTTGTTATCTCCTCATCACACATTTGCAGGACAGTTTCATCGACCCAGAAGTTATCATTCCTCGTAAGAATTCTTCAATAGCATTGATCTTTTGAGACTGGGATGGAACAGGAGTCGGGGGCAATGAAGATGGAATCAGAGTCGGAGGCTGCAAAGATGGAATCGGAGTTGGGGGGTAGAGAAGATGGAACCGGAGTCGATGGCTATGAAGATGGAACCAGAACCGGGGGCGGTGAAGATAAAATCGGGGACTCCAACATTTTCTCCTTCTTATCTGTCAGTCTTTTCATGTAGTGTTCAGAATCAATATGCATGTCCCTTTTAAGAAAGAGGAAGATCTCTTGTACATGTTGAAAGGGGGAAAAATAAGAAATATGAAAAATAAATGATTATAATTCAAAATGCAGAAGTGACACTTATAACACAAACAGTGACAGTAATATCATGTAAAATGACAGTAATATTAGGAAAAGTGACAAACTATTATAAAAATAAAAACTCACATCTTATGCATTTTTCTGAATCTCTTTATTTGAAGGCAGGCCCAACGGTAACTAAATTGTATAAATTGTTGGTCGTTTTCATCATCTTCCGCAATGATTCCATCATATTGTTTTCCTCGTTCCGTGGTTTTTCATCAATAGCATTCTAAGGTTCTGAAATTGGATAGATGTCCACCCACTCTCCTTGTCCAAACTCTTTAGCTCATTTCTTTTCTTTAACTCTCGTTCGAATGCTTTCAGCAGTTCAATGTTGAATGAGCAGCAGAGAAGATGGTTCAGCTTCCCCCTTCCATTTCAACCTATGCAAATAAACAATTTGCAGAACCAATACGCACCCACTTACGTGTGTTACTTTTTTTCATTGAACTTGATTAACGATCTACAAAGCCTATCCAAAACGAAGGAATACCAATCGAGCTTGGGAATCGCTTCCACGTCAACTAATGATTTTAAAACATTAAAATCAACCTTCCTATTTGCAGTCGGTGCAAGAAAACTCGATAAGCTCACCAACATAAACAACCTTATGATGTCATCTCCACCTTCTCCGACTTTATCCAAAGTAATAATTTCAAAGATGAAATAGAGCAGACTTCACCAATCTTACACCTCATCTTAAAATCCTTCACAGTCTTCACATCCTCTTTTGTTTTGCAAAGCACCACTTCACGCTCGCTATTCCTAGGAAGAAGAAATATATCAAAGATATCATCAGCAGTTACAACGAACTTGTTGTTCGAATCAATGTTCAACATCTGACTCATCCCATTAAACCTACTAACCACCCACTCCAAAATATCGGTGGGCAGCTGCATCACTTTCATCTTTAACAAGCCTCCGAATCCAATTTCTTAATGTCTTCTTTTCTTTCCGTTGACAGTGCACACACAACATCGACCTAGCATTTAAGTCTACTTTTGGATGCAAACTATCTGCAGAAAACCAAAAAAAAAATATTTTAATTCGACGAAAAATATATGGTCAAAAATAAAAAAAAAAAACGTAATAAGTGACAAAAAATAAGGTCAAAGTGAAAAATAAAAGGTAATAAGTGGCCAAAGATAAGGTCAAAAGTGACAAATAAAAGGCAATAAGTGACAATATAAGGTCAAAAGTAACAAACAATAGAAGAAACAGTAATTGTTCCAAAAAAAAATACTAACCTCTCATCATTTTCCGTTTCTGCCTTCAATTTATTTTTTACGGTTTTCTTCACTCCCTTTAAAACTGAAATTTCTTCAATTGCAGGTGCAACTTGATCCTTCACTGGTACAACTTGATCCTTCGATGTTGTACTTTGCACCTTCAATTTCTTTACTTGTTTCTTTTTTCCAGCTTGCTTAACTACCTCCACAGACAGTTTCTTTGATTACAGATTTGGCAGCTTCTGCAGTTTCTTGAGTTGATGCTTTTTCTTGCATTTTCTTTTCGCACACACCTCCAGTTGCTTTTGATTCATCACCATCTCAGGTTATTCGATTGCATGTTCAGCTTCTTTTGAAGTTTCTTGAATTGTACCATTTTTTCTTAGTATCTTTCTTTTTTCATCCTTCGTTGGTCGATCCTGATTCTTCACCGGCTCAACTTCTTCAATTGCAAGTTCGACTCCTTCAATTACAGGTTCAGTTCTCCGATTGGAGGTTCACCTTCTTCAATGGCCGATTCAGGTTTTTTTGCAGATTCTTCAGTTGAAATTTTTTTTTAGCAGTTTTCTGTTTTTACCCTTAACCACTCGATGATTCTCCATCAGCTCATCTGCTGGAATTGTAGGTTCAACTTCGTTTGTAGTTTCGTCAATTGTAACTTTTTTTTGCTTTTCTCGTTTCGGACCCTTCACCAGTCTTTTTAGATTCTTCAACGGCTCAGTTGCTTGGATTGCAATTTCAGCTACTTTCGCAGTTTCTTCAATCATCATGTTTTTTTGCATTCTCTTCCGTGATTAATACTTCACTAACTCGGTTTTTTGATTCTCCACAGTTTCTTGGAGTTTGTTTTTGGAATCCTTCTCCGCTTGATCTTTCACTGGCTCGTGCTTCCTTTTCCTGACAACCTGCTTCTGTACCATTTGACAAAAGAGCGAAGAAAAAGGGGATGTTTTGTTTCCAAACCCGTTTGAAGTGGCGAAGGCAAATACACACATGCAAGTATCAATATAAATTTACTGACCAATAGGCAAGGATAAGCTACTACAGACTAGAATGAACAGAGCAATGATCAATTGGAGACCAAATACACTAATATACCTATATCATAAAAATAATTTGCAAAAAAAATTTTAAAAAAAAACTTAATACGACCGGAAATCATATAAACTTAATTGCAGAAATCATAAAAAACTGGGCAGAAATCATAGAGAATTTAATGTGGAAAAAACAAAAAGAAACAGGAATTATCATAGAAAATGCAAAAATCTCAAGTAATACCAACCATACACATGCTCATTTGTCACCCCTCACGCAAGTGAGATCAATTATATGCTAGTGCAACATCAATTTTGCTAACAACATCAATTATATGACACAAACTAAGCAACAAACCAAGTAAACAATAAAACCCTAAAAATTACAATTGTAAAACTAAAAAAATAAACAGAGCTCACCTTCGAAAATGTCACAATTTTGATTCAAAATAGCGGTGCGGTGCACAGGGACGGGATCCTACAGTTTTTCGCCGCGACAAGTCAAATCATGGCAAAACGAGTTTTTTGCTGAATCGGTGCGGTTCGGAATTTTTTTGCTGAATCCGACGAGAATTTTATGCTGAATTTTCAGTGATATTCTCCGACAAGACGAATCCAGTGAAACAAGGCGAATCCGCAATTTTTTTCTAGTGAGATTTTTTTTTCTGGAAATCAAACAAACCCCAAGTTTTTTTCCTAATAATTCCCATTTTTTTTATTTATATAAAACCAGTTTCATCCAATGGGATCCAGATTTAGTGTGGGTCAGACTCCGTCACATGGTAAAAAGAGTCGTATGGCTTCCACATTTGAGTGTTTGCCAAACTAAAATACAAAAATGGTATATTTCATTCCAAAACTGCTTCCAAGAAACTATATGGGAATACAACACGGTCAGATTGCACATAAGGCATTAACTAATATTTCAATTTCAAGGGGCGTAAAAGCCGGACTATCAAATAAGTCCATTATATTTTTTCTATATGTGGGGATATATGATACAAAGTTAGCTCATACAAAGATCCCCTCCCATGTCTATAGGGATGATGATACATACACCTCTAAAAACAAACAGGTGATCAATCGTTACAAACATTTCTCCCTTCTTAAATATTTTTGCCAGCTACTATATTTGTGTAATTATTCTTCTTTAAGGTAGCTCCTGTGAAAAATAAATAAAAATGCACTAGTCAGGTTCAGATTTTGACACGATATTAAAAAAATATTAATTCACTTATATAACTGTGTGCTTACAAGAAAGTTTTAGTCAATTTTTCAACAAACTTTTTTAAGCAAACAAACATGTAAAATGTTGAATAGAGAAAGAAGAAAAGTTGGAGCTCTTGGATGAGGATAGCTTGCGAAAAGATACTGCGCTTCCTTCACCTGAATGGTCTTCAGATCACATTGCTCTCTTTGCTGAATTTCGCTGCATGCCTAGGACTAGACGCAGCTGATAACAGAAGGGTATTTTTTTTTTTT
>BMAC01000013.1:1758252-1795193 GCA_014905375.1 Phtheirospermum japonicum
AATTGATACTCGGACAAAACAGTTGACTATTTTGCGCGAAATATTCCACCGCGGTATGATGACTATCAAACTCCCTATATGCAATTAAACGTTTTTGCAAAGTCCAAGAATGATCGATCCAATGGCAAGTAATTCCCATATAATTATGATTATGATAGCAATCTGTCCAAATATCCGAACATATAAAGACACTTTGAGGTAAACTATCAAATATTGAAATCAAATTCAACTTATACTCATCAACCATTTTTTCAATATCGCGAGTTAATTTATTTCGTGAAACTCTAGTGCTAGATGGATTAAATGCACCTCTAGTATAATCTTCATAATGATTACTATGCGCATGATTAAAAGGAAGACCCATAACTAAAAATTTTTTGCAAGAAACTTTCTATGACCACTTTCGGTATATTGAAACAAACTACTAGGAACTCGTACCTTGGCCGCCGGTCCTGATGCCGGACGGTAGATGAAGATGGGAAGTTTAGTTGTGTTTGAGAGCTTTCCACACCGTATTTGTCGGGATGCTTCTTCTCCAGGTGGTATTTGAGCGACCTGTAGGCCTCTATTATTTTTAGAACCGAAAGGCGTAAATGAGTTGGAAGATGGGAGATTGAAATTCCATCGGTTTCGATTGAGGCGGTGGCATATCACCCGCTCCCTATTCATCTTCATCCAAATTGACGGCGGCCGGAGGTTTGGATTCGTCGGAGCTAGGTAAATCCTCTTCAAAATTGGTTTGATTTTGCTCGCCGAAATTGATTTGATTATATAGGTTTTTAACTTCTTCCGTCGTCATCTCATTGGAAACATAATCTCCAGCAACGGCCGAAGATTCTCGTCGAGATCCTCGACCTCGACGAGAATAGGTTAGAGTATTGGTATTGACATTACGAGAAGAGCTTGCCATAATAATATTATAAAAGAGAATTAAGTAAAATGAGATTAAGAAGAATAAGAACATTATTGATATTATTTTTTGCACAAATTAACAACTTGATTTGAAACTTAAAAATATAAGAGAAGAAGAAGAATAGTACAGATGAATTGGTGTGAGGATTGGTGTTAGAAAGTGGGGTATTTATAGGTGTCAAAATGTATTAAAAACAACAAAACAAAAAGATTTTTGAAAAACTAGCCGTTAACCGGTTCGGTTAACCGTTTAACCGGCGGTTAAACCGATTAACCGACAACGAATAGTTTTTCGTTTGAATCTCAGCCGTAGATTTCCAACAACATTTAACCGGGACGATTTAACCGCCAAATTTAAAAAATAAAAAATAAAAAGTCGGTTAACCGGCGGTTACGGATAGCCGGTAACCATAACCGTAACCTAACCGCCGGCAACCGATTGACGATTACGGTTTTAATCGGAACCGTCGGTCAACGATTAATCGTAATCGATTAACCGCCAGTTAATCGGTTAATCTAAACCGATTCAACGGGTCTAGGTGTATGCTATCTTGCGAGATGATTTGAAATTTGTTTCAATTATTGTAGATGCACAAAGTATTTTGAATGCTTTCCTAGATTTTTGTGTAAATACGAGTTTGCTCATACTAAAGACCATCTTATTATGAAGTCATAAAGCTAATGCGACCCCTTGGGTTGAATTGCCGGATCATACCATGAATCTTTTTCATGAATAATAATAGCCAATGTCTACTTTTGACTTTAAACCCTCCCCCCCCCTCCCCACCCCCCACCACACAAATAAAAAAAAAAGGAAAAAAAAGAGAATAAAAGATTTTCAACCGTTCGTGTAACATTTACTAGTTGAAGTACGAGTCGAATGGTTTTTTGTCAAATTGCTTCTTTCTTATTTCTTTTTTCCCAAACTCAATATGCTTCTTTAGATTTCAGCATCAACTGATTTCTTAATATTTCCATATTCTTGTCAATATGAAGTTTTTGATATAAGTCCATATGGGTTTGTATGACTTTTAATTTTTTTCTTTATTTAGTTTTTTCTCTTTCCTCAAATTCTATTATAAATACACATTCACATTTTTATATTATACATTATACAAGCAAGCAGTAGTATCTTATTAATGTGTGTTGAATCTTGAGAGACCCTTTCGCCCCCTTCTCTCTCATTTTTCTATGTTCTATGCTGTAAAACCCTAATTCTTCAAATCAAATCAATTATCGGAACCTGCTTTGCCTCTCTAAAAATCCCCAACTGTTTCGCTTTCTAAAACCACATGCACACTCACATCCTCACCCCCCACTCTTTCAATCCCCTCTAAAAGCTTCACTTTTTCTTCAATCCCAATTCATTTCCCTCAAAATCGTCGTTTCCCCCATTTCCAACAAAGCTTCCATGAATTGATGCCTACTTTTTGAAATTCATTAGTTTCTTCAGAGGTGCAACGCTGGCGATTTGTGCACCGTGCAGGTGATGGCGGATCCGCCACAAAGTCCGCCGAGAGTTGGTGCCTTTACATCCGACTTTATTTGTTTTTAGGTTCGAAGAAGAGGCTAAAGCCATTGAGCTCGCTTAAGGTTAGGGTAAAATGCTGAGCGTGCTAAGGGTGCACCTGCCGTCCGATATACCGATCGTAGGATGTGAGTTGACTCCATACGTGCTTTTGAAGCGCCCCAATAAGTCCCCTACTACCGAAGATGTTACAGAGTTCAATCCCGTTGACGGATGTTTCTTGAGATATAAATGGTGAGTTTTCCTCGGCATCAATTTACAAGCATTTTTGTTTTTTTGGTACATCTTTTCTCCTGGTTCTGTTATCAGTGATGGGTTCCATTGTGCTCGTGCATGTGTATTGATGAAGGCGAGTTGTGTGAATTGAGTTTCAAAAGCTTGGTTTTGTGAAACTATGTTTAACATTCTGTTCTGTTTAGAGGAAGAAAGGTGGTTAATTAGTGGGTTTAGCGGGGCAGTCAAATTTTATTTTTGTGCAAGAATGTAAATGAGAGTCATAACTGGATAAGCTTTAATCTGTGAGAGTTGTGAGGAATGCAAAAGAGGTAAAATGATATCTAGTATTTGAGTTTTTTGGAATTGTAACAATGAAGGTTTATTCTAAAAATGACTGCTGTTAGGACTTGTTTTCGAATTCTTTCTTTTCTTTGATGTAAGTGTTCGGAAGCTACTTGTCAGATTTTTTATGTCATTAATGCTTTATATTCTGCGTGTAAATGGACTGAGATTTAGGGAATGTTCCTGGCGAAAATTTGCCATATTTACGCGTAACACGTGTTTGACCATGGATTGCCGCACATTCATCATCGTTATTCATACATTTTAGAAGGGGATCAATTAAAGCCCAACATAGTCTTTATATTAGTAATTTATTTGAGATACTAACCTTCTTTAACTACAACTAGCTGAATTTGTGGAGTACGTTATTTATGTTCATTTATGTTCTGCAAAGTAGGACTCTTAAAACCAACATAATTGCCATGTTAGAGCTAATAATCTCCAATTTAAGTGTTAACGCTATTCAGTGACGGCAGTTTTACATAAATTTCTTTTTCAGCTGGGGTGTTCATTGATTATCCTCTAGTTTTAGAAACTCCGTCTGATTCTTTCATAGTTTTGTTTTGGTTCAGATACTTAAAATATTTTTGTTAACTTAATTAATTACATGATAGTACTTCTGTGATCCTATGCTAGACATTTTTTTTAAACATGATTTCATAAATTAGATATGAATGTTCATGTAACGGGTTTTTGTGTAGGTACCGGGTCCAAAGTGACAGAAAAGTTGCAGTTTGCAGTGTACACCCAACCGAGCAGGCTACCTTACAATGTCTTTTATGCGTTAAGGCAAAAATATCAATCTCCAAGAGTTATCATTGCAACTCAAAATGCTTTTTTGGACACCTGGCAACACCATCGTGTTCTCCATGAACGAGCGGCTGGCGCCTTGAACGAAAATGGGAACGAGGAGGACGAGCTTTTCGGTCGCTTCAATAGTACCGGGAGTAATGTGAGTTTGCCAACATCTCAGTCGAATCCCAACTTGTCGAACGGCACATTGTATCCTGCTGCTGTTGCTCAGAGGAATGGTGGCGAAACGTGGTTTGAGGTTGGATATTATAAGACGTACACACCGACGGCTGATGACATCGGTCATGTCCTTAAATTCGAGTGTGTTGTGGTGGATGCTGAGACGAAACTGGCTGTGGGCCCACGATGACCTTATTAACTTCTCGTGTGATCCCAGCCCCATCGCCGAGTCCGCGACGGTTGATTATGTTGAGTGGAATTGATATTTCTGGGAATCTTGATTTAGATGGCCGCGTTTTGTCTGCTGGGGCATTAGGGTTTAAAGTCAAAGTAGACATTGGCTATTATTATTCATGAAAAAGATTCATGGTATGATCCGGCAATTCAACCCAAGGGGTCGCATTAGCTTATGACTTCATAATAAGATGGTCTTTAGTATGAGCAAACTCGTATTTACACAAAAATCTAGGAAAGCATTCAAAATACTTTGTGCATCTACAATAATTGAAACAAATTTCAAATCATCTCGCAAGATAGCATACACCTAGACCCGTTGAATCGGTTTAGATTAACCGATTAACTGGCGGTTAATCGATTACGATTAATCGTTGACCGACGGTTCCGATTAAAACCGTAATCGTCAATCGGTTGCCGGCGGTTAGGTTACGGTTATGGTTACCGGCTATCCGTAACCGCCGGTTAACCGACTTTTTATTTTTTATTTTTTAAATTTGGCGGTTAAATCGTCCCGGTTAAATGTTGTTGGAAATCTACGGCTGAGATTCAAACGAAAAACTATTCGTTGTCGGTTAATCGGTTTAACCGCCGGTTAAACGGTTAACCGAACCGGTTAACGGCTAGTTTTTCAAAAATCTTTTTGTTTTGTTGTTTTTAATACATTTTGACACCTATAAATACCCCACTTTCTAACACCAATCCTCACACCAATTCATCTGTACTATTCTTCTTCTTCTCTTATATTTTTAAGTTTCAAATCAAGTTGTTAATTTGTGCAAAAAATAATATCAATAATGTTCTTATTCTTCTTAATCTCATTTTACTTAATTCTCTTTTATAATATTATTATGGCAAGCTCTTCTCGTAATGTCAATACCAATACTCTAACCTATTCTCGTCGAGGTCGAGGATCTCGACGAGAATCTTCGGCCGTTGCTGGAGATTATGTTTCCAATGAGATGACGACGGAAGAAGTTAAAAACCTATATAATCAAATCAATTTCGGCGAGCAAAATCAAACCAATTTTGAAGAGGATTTACCTAGCTCCGACGAATCCAAACCTCCGGCCGCCGTCAATTTGGATGAAGATGAATAGGGAGCGGGTGATATGCCACCGCCTCAATCGAAACCGATGGAATTTCAATCTCCCATCTTCCAACTCATTACGCCTTCGGTTCTAAAAATAATAGAGCCTACAGGTCGCTCAAATACCACCTGGAGAAGAAGCATCCCGACAAATACGGTGTGGAAAGCTCTCAAACACAACTAAACTTCCCATCTTCATCTACCGTCGGCATCAGGACCGGCGGCCAAGGTACGAGTTCCAGTAGTTTGTTTCAATATACCGAAAGTGGTCATAGAAAGTTTCTTGCAAAAAATTTTTAGTTATGGGTATTCCTTTTAATCATGCGCATAGTAATCATTATGAAGATTATACTAGAGGTGCATTTAATCCATCTAGCACTAGAGTTTCACGAAATAAATTAACTCGCGATATTGAAAAAATGGTTGATGAGTATAAGTTGAATTTGATTTCAATATTTGATAGTTTACCTCAAAGTGTCTTTATATGTTCGGATATTTGGACAGATTGCTATCATAATCATAATTATATGGGAATTACTTGCCGTTTGATCGATCATTCTTGGACTTTGCAAAAACGTTTAATTGCATATAGGGAGTTTGATAGTCTGCATACCGCGGTGAATATTTCGCGCAAAATAGTCAATGTTTTGTCCGAGTATCATTTAGGTAACAATTTTTTTTCAATTTCATTTGATAATGCCGCCGCTAATACGGTTAGTTTAGATTTGTTAAAAACTTTTTGTCAACCCACTATTGGCGGTAAATATTTTCATGTTAGATGCATTTGTCATATTTTAAATTTATGTGTTCAAGATGGTTTAAATACTTTTAAATCTAAAATTGCTACGATTAGAAGTGCGATATATCATCTACGTAAACACGATTCGTTTAAAAAAAATGGCGAGAATTTTGCCAAACCAATGATTTGCATCCAGAAAAAAACTCAATTGATATGCCAAATCATTGGAACTCTACTTATAAATTGCTTAATGATTCTTTTGAATATAGAGATGCATTATGGTCAGTTTTTGGTAATCAAGATGTCAAATTTGTTTTGTTTTCGCATATGTGGGATGATTGTTATACTATGATGTCCCTTTTAAAAACTTTTAACGATGCCACCGTGACTTTATCCGATGTTTATTATCCTACTTCCACACTACTTGTCGATCAATGTATTCAAATTGTACTTGTTATTACTTCTTTACTCGATTCGCTTGAATTAGGTGAATGTATTGCTAATATGTTGAGTAAATGGGTCAAATATTTTCTGTACATTCCCGACATTTTTTTGATTGCAAAAATCTTAGACCTGGATTATCGGGTAGAGGGTTTAGAAAATTTACTTAGAGTTTATTACGATGCATTAGGACCTTTTCTACAAATTTCAAATATTGAAATTTCTGCCGCTTATACTGTTGTTCACCAAGCACAACAATCTTTAGCACATATTTTGAATGATTACAATCAATCTTCTTCTAGTGATGTTAATGTGTCCATTTCTCATTCCCTTTCCCCCACCACTTCTAATATAAGACCCAACGACCCTCGACAAGCTCTAGCCCCATATACTAGGTTGATTGAAGATACTAAGAGAAAACGGCAATGGATTAGTGCTAGTCGATCAATGGAATTAGACAGTTATTTAGGGGCTTTTGAACCGAGTTCGATTCCAAAAAATCCCGATGGTAGTACTAACGATCTTGTGCAGTTTTGGTCGAAAATGGCCAGTATTTTTCCTACACTCTCTAGGATTGACAAGGAGGTTCTCGCCGTTCCTGTTTCAACATTTTCTGTTGAACATGCCAGCACAAAAGGCATTGTGTTAGATAATCACCGATCTAGCTTATTACCCAAAAATCTTGAAAATCAAATGTTGATGAACGATTGGGTGAAAGCCGAAAAATGAGAACACGAAATGCAATTGGATGAAGGTGAAGAGAGCGACTATTACGATACCACTTCGCGAAGCAACGACTACGACGAATAGGTAAGTAGGTAAGTGAGGTAAGTATAAGAACTACGTGGACTTTGATTCCTCTACGAGGATACGAAGGCAAGTTAATTCTAATTAAAAGTTAAAACTTAATATTAACTTCTAATATTAGAATTAAATTCAAGTCTTTTTTTTAATTTATTTTTTTCCAAATAAAATAAACAAAAACCGAACTACGAGGACTTTGATTCCTTTTCGGGGATACATAGGCAATTTAATTCTAATATTAAAAGTTAAAATTTTAATTTTTAATATTAGAATTAAAATCAAGTCCTTTTTTTTGAAAAGAAAATCAATATTTTTAAAATGAAATTTGTAATGTGATTTTGTTGTGTTATTTTGAAATGAATTCCATCATCTTGTTAATTTGGTTGTTTGTAAATATTAGAATTAAAACCAAGTCTTTTTTTTTCAAAATAAATAAAAGCTTTTTACTTCAAAAATTCAATTATTCAGATTTTATTTAAGTTCTCATTTATTTATCTCATTCTAATTTCATTTAAGTTTCAATTATTCAAATTTTATTTAAGTTTTTAAATTTAATTTTAAAATAATTAAAAATATATATAAAAAATGGCGGTTAACCGCCAGTTCGGTTAATCGCACCTAACCTTAATCTTAACCGGTTCACGACTGGTTATGTTACGGTTAGAGGAAAACCGGCTACGGATTAACTGCTCTATCACATCTAATTTTAGATGATGACTCCAAAATAGGTCAACTAGCCTAAATCACGAGTCAATTCTTACTATATTGGACCATCGAGCTGTATCACATCTTGGACCGGCATAACCCTTCATTAATTATTTAATATATTATACATTGATGATTGAATTTATCCGATAAGAGATTAAATATAATATATAACTAAACTACTGCTTTAACTCGAGAGTCTAGTAATCTAAACGATTTCTAGATCTAACTTTTTTACGAATCTATCTTTATAACATACGTGTAAATCGATAAAAATTAAATATATCGTTACATGTTTTTATCTATTTACGTTTCTCTCAGCTATAAATACAACATCTAGCGATAGTATGCACGTTATTTCACATTCTATGCATTTATGCAAATTTTTGATAGTCATTTACTTTTCGTTAATGAATAGGGTTTCACGAGAAATCTACCGTAACTAACACTTGTTTCTAGGCATCGAGACGTTGAAGCATAGGGAGTTTGGAAAGTGCTTAACTCATCTCCAGCATTGCGCCATACCCTACAGCACACGCCAACTTGACATAATTTATTGTTGCAATGCTTGTGCTATATCTTGCGCTATTTTGGAGATATAGCCCCATTTGACAATCAACGGATAGCGAATAGATGATAGCTGATTGCATTAGCTGTTAGCGGATAGTTGATTTGACTAACTGATTGTATTAGCAGTTTGTATAAAAATGCTTGGTAAATATTTGATAGCAGATAGTTGTTTGATCGTGTAAAATGACCAAAAAGAAGCATTTGCACAATTTATTGTTGAGTATTTCTTTTATTAATAACAAAATTTATAATATATTGAATAATTAAAATAATTTTTACAAAACAATAATTATTATTTATAAAAAAATTGAGTTGTAAATTTTTTAATATATTAAATTTAATTTGGATCATTATTAATATTATTTAATTGTAATAAATCTTTGTATGTAAATTAATAAGATGATTTTTTGTTAATTTAGCACAAAATTGTCATTTTATTCATTTTCAAAACCTCTCTTTTAAAAAAGATGGCCCTGTTTGGTAATTAGCGGATAGCTGATAGCTGATATCTGATTGCATTAGCTGTTAGCGGATAGCTGATTGCATTAGCTGATTTGACTAGCTGATTGTATTAGCAGTTTGTATAAAAGTGTTTGGTAAATGTTTGAGAAGTGATAGCTGTTTGATCGGGTAAAATGACTAAAAAGGGTATTCACACAATTTATTATTGAGTATTTATTTATTAATAACATAAATTTATAATAATTGAATAATTAAAGTAACTTTAAAAAAAATAATCATTATTTAAAAATTATTATTTATAAAAACTTCTTGAGTCGTAAAATTTTAATATATTAAATTTAATTTGGATAATTATTACTATTATTTAATTGTAAATAATTTTGCATGTAAATTAATAATTCTTTTTTTGGTGATTTGAGGACAAAATCGTCATGTCAATTTATTTCTAAAACTGCTATTCTCAAAAAGCTCATATATGGAGCTTTTTCAAAATTAGTTTTTTGAACTCAAAAAGTTAATTGTAGCCTCTGTTTACCAAACATATGAATTAGACGATTTGACTGGTCAATCCTCTTAATTGAGTCAAATCCTCTAATTTTGGCTCAATCCGATTTTTACCAAACAGGGCCCATATATAGAGTTTTTTCAAAATTAATTTTTTAACCCAAAAAGCTAATTGTAACATCTGTTTACCAAATATACCTAATAGAGGATTTGACTGTTCAATCCTTTCGATTGAATCAAATCTTTTAATTTTGATTCAAACCTCTCTTTACCAAACAGGCCATAATATTGCGCTATTTATTGTGCAACATTGTTCTACGTTTTTTTTTTTTTTTTTTTTTTTTTTTACGTGTGTGTTATACAATATTTTATATATTTTGGTTTTTAGAAATGTTATTTATTATCTTAAATTGTATATTTGATTTTCATATCAATATATAAAATTTATATTTTATATAAATAATGAAAAAGATTAATTATTTGTGTGTGTGCGCATTATAAATTATAAACATTGATGATTAATTTTGTTAGTATATTTTAAATGTTGACTGAAGTAAACTTCGGTAGAAATTTTGAAGTTGAATAATTGAAAAAGAATTTTAATTTTGGTGTAATTTTACATTATTTTAGAATAAAAAGGTACCAAAAAACAACTATGTTCAAACTTAAATCACGTATCAAGGGCAAAGCTTCACGGAGAACTAAGCTTTGCCTTCTCTATTATTAAATTCTCGAAGCATAACACGAGACTAGCACGCAACAAAAGATTATCTATTAAAATTTATGAAAGATTTATAAAACTTATCCTTAGAGTTTAGCTTGATTGTAAAAGAAGAAAAAAGAAGTTATTGTTCAAAATTATAAATTTCTCTCGAATTTTGTATTTAATTCACGAATATCCTCTCCTTAGTAGGTAGGATTTATAAAACAGATACAAATGTCAAATAGTCTACATAATTTAACTTAAAAGACGTCATTGGTCACTCTTGACCGGAAATGCCATAGATCTCTCATTCTTTACTTGTATAGGAGAACAATTAATGAATAGCAATTTATATTCTTGTCAGTTGTTACAGTGATGGTTAATGACTTGATATAAATCATCCCTTCGCAAAATCCATACAAAAATGGGATAAAATCAATGGTCAATATTTGTCTTAATCTTTAAAGTAACCAACCAACCACGACATTTTCATCTGTTAATTAAAAGTAATCTAAGGAATTCATTGACCAAATTAATTAATAGTCAATTAAACATAATGTATATAACATAATAACATACAAATATGAAGATACTGCACTAGGACAAAGGGAAACAATTAAATGATAATCAATTCATGAATGTATTTCAAGAATAAAATCATGTTATGTGAATCCTTGAAAATGTCTTTTGGGTAAAAAAAATAATCATGAATACAATGTTACGCAAACTATATGAAATATTTTTTGGTATAGTTTTTTTAAAAATCAGCCGCACCGCAGTACATTGCATCGTTTATAACGATATTTTTATTAAAATCGTCATTTCAAATATTGAATGGAAATACCGCCTTCTTGGCGAAGTTTTATTTTGAAAGTACACCGATCCGTCGAACTCGTCACACCGCACTTGTATACTTTTAATTAGGGGTGAGCACGATCCGCTTCAGTTCAGGGATTTGGAAATTTTCAGAACTGTACCATTATTTTTTTCGTTACGGTTTGGTTCGAATAAAAGTCAAAGTTAACGGTTCTTTTCGGTTCTGGTACGGTTCAGTTCGATTTTCGGATAAATCTTCGTTTTACGCTCAAGTTATGATCGTAAATTAAAATTACCAGATTATGGTGAATTTTAACTTTTACTTGTTAGTTGATGATTAGTTAAAATACAAGATTAATAAAAATAGTATTTTACTTATTAACTATCGAATATAATGAGATTTATAGCTAATTTAATACAATTATAAATCGGTTCTAGTATCGGTTCTCGGTTCGGTACAGAGATTTTGAGGGGATTTAAAAATCTCCAGATCTGTCCCGTAAAAGAAATTCGAGACGGTTCGATTCGGAGATTGGTCAATGGTCAACAGAGATTTTTCGATTTCGGTACGGTTCGATTCATAATTCGGTACAGTTCGGGTTTAATACTTAGATAAATTATATGTCATAACTCTTTATATAGTTGAATGCATAAAAATGAATGTATTAAAACTTAATTATTCGGTAATTAATAAACTCAGATTTGCATTTTGAATTTTAAGAAAATATGTATTTTACATGGTTTTTTTTAAGTAATGCAAAATATATTATGTTTTGCAATTAATGTAATATTATAAAAATATATTATATTTTGAATATAACTGAGTTAAAAGATAATGTAAAATGCATTATATTTGCAAAATTATCTTACTTTTAAACAAAAAAAATCGAATTTTATATCAACAAGTCGCAATAGTTATAAATTCCACGAAAAAATTAAATTGATCGAAACCACCAAACCACATAAAACCGTTCATAACAACATACTTAGATTTATTCTAAAAAAACTGCAATTAAAATTAAGCTCTTAACCGAACCGTAATAAGCAATTCGTTTAATTATTTATTAAAAATCGCCAAAATCGAACCGTGTCTACCCCTAGTTTTTGGGATAAGAAATTCGTCATAAATTCTGGGCAGAATTTCCTTCAACTTAGTTTATTTCATTTAGACACAATATCACATAAATAACTGAGTGATTTCAATATGTAGTGTAAACAATATTTCAACATTTACATACACTGGTACAAAAGTAGTTTTCTAAAAAGGACGATCTAATTGTAGCTGCTACGTTCTAAAAAGTCGCTCGGTAACATTTTCATAATAAAAAAGTTGTATACTAGAACATGTATAATATACGTTTTAGATAATCGGAGAATGTCCATATCTGGAACGTAGTAAATACATTCGAGTATGTTCAATATCTAGAACATATACTGTAAATACGTTCTGGCATATTTAATTATTTAGAATGTATATTGTAAATACGTTCTGATATATTCATTTATTTAGAACGTATATTGTAAGTACATTCTGGTATATTATATTTTTTAGAAAGTACATTGTAGATACGCTTTGGTAAAAATTATTTAAAAATGTATTAATGTATTTTACATTCTGAAATGTCATATGTTTTTAATTATATCAATGGTGGAATGACACTACAAAAAAAAAAAAACAGCTAATGCTGGCGAGTATAACCGTCAGTAAATCAGTAGAAATCCATTTTACTAACGGGTACAACCCATCAATATTTTTGGTGTCGACAACTGTATGGTGACGGGGTAACCTTACCCGTCAGCATTTACTAATGGGTTACCTGTTAGGAAACCTCTAGAAGCCATACGACACCAATCGGCATCTACTAACGAGTTCGGCCCGTCAGCATTCACAGAATACTTATATAAAAATTCCACCTTATTTTACTAATTTATGTACACCTAAATTCTATGCTTCCACATGTCACTCTATAAAATTAATATCTTTGTTTGTGCTTGTACACAATTTTTCTTTTTTCTTTTCTTTTTTTTTTCTTTGTCCTCACTTTATCTCTCCTATCGTTATCTTCTTAGTCTCTTTTTTTTTCTTTTTTTTCTTCCCACTCCATTTCTTTTGTCCCTATTTTCTCTCTCCTATCGTCCCTATTTCTCCCTCCTATCGTTCTTCCTACTTTCATTGCCACAATCTTTATTTATCTTTTCTTATATCCAATATTTTCTCGCTAATAAGAAAATTTACATCCCTATTTTGTCTGTTCTCTCTGTTACCCTCTTGCTTCTTGCTCTTCAGATAACTTCCGCTATTTGCTGATAAGAAAATTTTAACTTTCATAATTAGTGTGTTTAAGTGATTTTTGACACCAGTTTTTTTTATTTATATTATGTAACAGTGTTTTGATCTATGTTACCAAATTTATTTATATTATGTAATTTTCGGTGTTTTGATTTGTGTTTTCATATAAATAGAAAACATGATTGTTTGACACATTTTTTTTATTATATTATATAATTGACGGTGTTTTGATCGATGTTTCCATTTATATAGAATTTTTTTTTTATATTATGTAATTGACGGTGTTTTGATCGGTGTTTCCATATAAATAGAAACAACTTTTATTTTCCATATAATTAGAACCACCCTCATAATGGTGGGTTCGGGGGGTCAGCTGTGCATATTTAAACTGTAGACTCAGCTGTTTAGATTTGGACTATGGGATTATATATTATATCATCTAATGGCCATTTTATTTTGTTTTTTTTATATATATCAGCATTTTTTTAAACCAAAGAAAACATCAAGTATATAATTATAAAACCAATTTCCCTCACTTCCTCCGGGACATCTCAACTTCTCTGTACACCTGCTCTCAACTTCTCTCTCTTCCTTCATTGCAAATGGAATCTGTGTAGTTCTCTCCACAAATCAACGAATCTAACCATGTCGTTGATCTAAGAAAACCCCTAATTCTCTGTCTTTATCTCTCTTGCTTGGCACCAATTTGGCTGCTTCAAAGTTTATATTTCTCCAATTTAGGGTTTCTTTTAGTTGAGTATCATTTTATTGAATTCGTGGGGACTATATATTTATATTTGACATGTCCTATAAATATATTGATTTATGTGGATTTTATCAAATTTCTTCTTGTTGTGTTTTTAATCTTGTTGATTCCTGGATGTGTTTTATTTTATTTTATTTTATTTTCTTTTATTTATTTATTTATTATTATTATTATTATTATTATTGCCTATGGTGAATCTCTTTTATGTTAATCCGTGTTGATTCGTGTGAATTTTGCTGTGATTTATGTGAGTTTTGTCAATTTCTCTTCTGACATTATTTTTGTGAATTTTGTACGAGTTTTACTTTGTAATATTGTATTCGGAAGTTGCGCAATCTTTTAAGTCGAAGTTGTCGTATATTTAAGTCGAATGTAGTTCATTTTTAAATCACATAACTCTATCCATTTTAAAATTAGAGTTGATAAGTCTTTCTTAGAGTTGAGGTCGTTGCGTAGAAAATATATTGATTTCATAAGTAATTATCCAGCCTCATAGTAATTATATCTGTACTTAACAATTGAAGATTCTCACAGATGATATAAATATATGAGTTCCTATCGGGAGGAAGCCTTGATGAAGCTCTTCAATTAGATTGGGAGGCTCGTTTGAATATTATCGTTGGAGCTGCAAAGGGCTTAGCCAATCTGCATCATGATTGTTCGCCTCGAATTATCCACCGAGACATTAAGTCGAGCAACATTCTGCTTGATGGAAATTTTGATGCTAGAGTGTTGGACTTTGGACTGGCTAAATTATTGGAGGACGAGGAATCCCACATCACAACAATTGTTGCTGGGACATTTGGATATCTGGCGCCTGAGTATATGCAGAGTGGTAGAGTTGAGAAGCCTGATGTTTATAGTTTTGGTGTTCTTGTGCTCGAAATCATGAGCGGAAAACGTCCCACTAATTCATCTTTCATCGAGAAGGGACTTAACATTGTCAGATGGTTAAATTATTTAGTTTCGAAAAATAGACAATGAGAAATAGTTGACGTGCACTGCGAGAGAGTGCAAACAGAAAGCCTCGACGCCATTCTTTCAATTGCCATTCAATGTGTTTCATCGAGCCCTGAGGATCGTCCCACCATGCACAGGGTCGTTCAGATTCTCGAATCTGAAGTCATGACCCCGTGGCCTAGTGACTTTTATGACTCGAGCTCAGATTAAAGTCTCATTTATTCCGAAAACAAAAGATAGGTCCATTATAATTATACATCTGCTGCACTTTGCAGCAAAAGTCATGAGAGGCAACGAGAGCTCAGTTTGTTGTAACATTTTCGAATTGTAATTTATTTATTCTTTTGCAAAAATTATGATTGGATATGCTCGCAATGGGTCTTATTCGCCTCTGCTACAAAATCCCATCCCAGGTTTGCTTGTCGGTTCTAGTGCATTCGGGCTATGTTCTTCATCCCATGTAAATGATTTTATTTATTTATTTTTTGATTGCGGCATGAGCTATCCACTTATTTCTTTCCTTTTTTTTCCCTTGTAATTTATCCGAATCATTTGTATATCAGATGGTTAAATTGATTTACTATCTCCATTTATTGGATGATCTTTGTAATTGATTGCATTTTTGTATAATAATTTTATCACTTGTTGATACGCCCAAAAAATATATATAACGAAGTTCATTTTCTATTAGTAAAGTTTAGCACCGTGAGTTTCATTTTATATAGGTTCATTTCCAACGATGTATTATGTGATTTTGTTCAAGTAAATGAAAGCTCATATTTTCACAATGTAGTAAAACTCTCTACATAAAGCAAAGTACCATTTACACATCTTCATTATACATAGTGTTAATCCAAATCTTGGTCTGTCAACAAAGTTCAAATAAGGTAAAGACAATTCAAATATCATAAATTCATATACTGTAAACGCCTTCTTCCCACAACCAAGCGAACCAAAATCCGTCCGTTCATTTAATTAATACCATATACCAAACGACTATTTGACTAGAGTTATAATTTACAAAAATGAACAACAAGAAAATGCAGTTGCTACAACTTCAAAGTATACAACTTAAAGCTACTACAGATAAAATTCATAATATCAAGTAAAAATCTCAACTTCCATCAACCCTACCTGGATGATCATTCGTCCAAATTCATTGCAGAATTTCTACCTTTGCAAAATTCTATCATTATATCAACACCCTTCTCATGTGATACTAAACCAAATGTACTTAACATTCGTGTTAGTTATTCGAGTTCATATTTGTCATAGGATTTTTCAGAACAAGCATCACTTGTTTGACCTTTAAATTACATATCACTTGATTGACATTGTCGTTAACCACTTGCATCCAGGTCACACAATCGACCCCATATATACGGATATTCTCATAAGTTCAAGTCTGCAATACGTGGAAACTTTCAACTAAAACAAGAAAAACATTTCACCTCGAACAAGACACGTCAGTTAAGCTCGAACCACCATTTACAACTCGTAACAAATCTAAAATTTCATAAACCAATTCAGAAAATTACATAAATTTACAAAACAAGAATTAAGGTTATTCACCCCACAAATAAAATGATTCGGGAACATCAAAGAGATCATAAGAAAATAAAATTTAAAATTGAAAGAAAGAAAGTACACAAATACTTATGAAAAAACACATGGAGATTTTGAACAATTGATGAATCTCAGTAATAATAAAAATATTGCAAGAACTAGAACAAAAAAGGGTATTCTAAAAATTCTGACTGCAATCGTACATGGCGACGAGTTTTTATTGGACTTCGATGGACTTAGGAGGTTTTGGAAGATTCAACGGCAATTTATGGACACTCTTCTCTCGCGTCGCGCTAGGGATTTCTCTTATTTTCTTCATGTTCTTATTAATATTATGAGTATATATATTTTGTGGTTTTCAAAATAATTCATATTATTTGCAAAGTAACAAAAAATAATGGTCATCAGATGATTAAGTGTATAATCCAATGGCCCAATATTACACAGTAGATATCTGCTGTCTAGGGAGCACTGCAGACCTCCTAAACTCCATAATACTGCTGATCAATTTGACTACTTGTTTATTGATATTCTTACAAAATTTTAATATTTTATTATATAATATCATAAATATCTATATATTATTCACTGTTTTCTATTGTGTTTTATAAATTATAAATTTTGTTTGATACTTGTTGGAACTTATACTTTATTTATTGAGATTATATATTAACTTATATCTCGAGAGAAAAATAATTATTTTATATTAAAAATAACTCACAAGAAATATATAATTATTTTTTAATATTAAAATAACGTGCTTAAATAGTTCACCAATACAAAAAGCTATTTACGCTATACGATGTGAGATCAAAACGCAACGCGCGTTGCATGATACACATTTTAAAATAGTGATATTTACCTATATTAATATGTTTCTTGTTTATCCTTCTTAAAATGTTCCCATTAATACTTTTCGTTTATCCTTATCATTATTCTCTCTTCATTCTTAAAGGTCATGTCTAGTGGAGTTTTGTAAGCTATCGAAAATGAGTTGTAATGATTGCTCAACCTTTCACAAAGGCAAAGTGTACTCTTCCTCAATATGTGTATTTTATTTTTTATCAATGAAATTAGAACTGAAATAAACTTCCAATTTATTTTATTGAAATTATTTTTTTTCAATCTTCCTCTGTGCATGTGGTTTTTTATTTTGATGAAACTTTCTAAAATTTTGAAAATGTATCATTGTTCTGTGTAATTTAGGGTTTATTCCATTGATCTTAAATAATTTTTCAGATGAAATTGACCTTTATTTTTTGAATTTATAATGACTCGTAATTCAATTTTTAAAATTCTTCATTTTGCATTTGTCCCCATTATATCCCCTACCAGATTATAGTGATTATTTAAATTCTTATCACATACTGATTTCTTGTTTTACAAATTAGGTACCTATTTTTGAAGGTGGAGCATATATTTATTTGATTTCTTTATATTATTTACAAGATAAAAATGCATGATACATTTGGGATTTTTGAGATTATTTCAATGGGTCTCAAATTGTATCCCGATATGATATCACAAGATGCTCTATATTTTCAACTTTGTTCTTTTCAACTTATTTGAAATATGTGGAGTTTTCTTTATTATTTGAAAAATATTATTTTATATTAAAAAAAAATTGTTGTATATTTTTATCAAATCTAACATACCATCACCGTTATTTTTTTATTAAAATCTTTTAAATATAGTTTTAGAGAAGAGTCTATATTCTCCTCTATTTGTTTTGGGCAATACTCTTGTTAGGCCGAACTAACGGATCATCCGTTAGGCCAAAAGTTTATATCAATACATTATAGTGCAAAAATCAATAGGTTACATTAAAATACCAATACATCATAGCACGGATCAGAGATTTATGAAAAATTAATACTTTCGAGTACAAAAACCAATAAATCACAGTACATAAACTAATACATTATAATATCGGGCCAGATGGCCTAACGGGTCATAACCCGTTAATCTGGCCTAACACAAGTGTTTGCCATTTGTTTATTTTTCAAAATAAAATATTTATCGTTTTGCAACATTATTTGATGTAATATTAAAAAGATATTTTATTATATTAACATTATAAAATAAATAAATACCACATTTCGTACATGTCACTAATTTTTAGAAATGGCCAGAGGCGGATTCAGGATTCTTAGTTTGAGGGGGCCGCATATTAAAAGGCAAGAATAATTTGGTTAAATAGTGAGAATCGATTCGCGTTATAGTAAGGGAAAAATATATTTTTAACCGCTTTGGTGTTACGATAAATTAGATAGAATATGAAATTAAATGTAAGAAGGAAAAATAAAACTTGAGAGGGTGAAGAAAAATAAGAAGACGTATTTTTACATTTAAGTTGATACCAGTAATTGGTGAGAATAGGGAAAGAAAAAAGAAAAAGTGTGTAAAAAAAAAGGAAAGGAAGAAAAAGAGAATATGGTAGTGTTTTTTAGTTCTATATTGTTGCTTTTAAAATTAATTAACGAGAAAGTGGAAAAATAAAAAGAAAGAAAAAAAGGATAGAAAAACACAGAAAAATAAGAAAGAAGAAAAGATAGAAAAACACAGAAAAATAAGAAATAAAAAGAAAGAGAGAGAGGTGGTGTCTTTATTTCTAGATCATTCTTGTTAAATTTAATTAATAAAAAAGAGGGAAATAAAAAGAAAGAAAAATGAGGGATAAAAAATATAGAAAAATAAGAGATAAAGGAAAGAATAAAGAAGGATACTAACTTTATGTTTCAATGTCAAGAGTAAAAATAGAAAATGATTGAAATCACTTTATTGTGACAAATACGATAGATATGTAAATAGAGTTAATAATATATTTTATAATTTTTTATTTTGCGGTGGGTAAATTAAATAATATATTTTTAATAATTATTATTTATTTATTCTTGAAACTTGTGTATGCTCAATACACTCAATATTGTAGTGTGTTTGTACACACACACACACACACACACACACACACACACACACGTGTGTTAACACGGGTATTACGTTAGTGATATTTTATTCAGGAATGCCTAGCCCAGAACGCCCGTAGGGCCACCCGACCCACAACCTGCCACCCAGCCCAGCTCGGATCGACTTAAATCCCATATATGGCATGAATGAGATTTGAACCCGTGATCTCTTGAAAATAGAGGAGCGGTATTACCACCTTACCAAAACAATTAAATGTGAGAGTTTATATATTTTTAATATATATTAGATATGTAAAATAAGTTATAAATTATATTTATAACTAATTATATTATAAATATATAATATTATTATAAAGTGTATTACAATTAAATAATATCTATTGAAAGTTTTGTTATATATATAAAGTTAAAATAATATATATTTAGACAATAATAAATAAAAAATTGTAATAAACGCATAATAATTTGTATTATTATTTATATATTATATTTATAAATAATGGAATCACAAATGTATAATATTATTATAATAAATAGAAAAAAAATACAGAATATTGTATTTTTAATTAAAATTATTTATTATAAATATTATATTTTCATATTTATTATATATCTCTTACAATAATTTTATATATATATATATATATATATATATATATATATTATATTTAAAAGTGATTAATATAAGTATATATTATATATTATAATAATTAATTATATTATAAATATATAATATATTATTAATGTAGTACAATATTCATATATAAATATGTATGTATGTAAATATATATTGACTTTGTAGGACAAAGCTTAGTATGACGAGATGGAATGTTGATCGGAGGAACGCCACCATTTTGTATGCGTAGGCGGGTATGATTATACTTTTTTTCTTCTCTTTTTTTAAGTTTGAGATTAAAAATAAATTATCGAAGGAAATAATATATCTGCAATAATATTATATCCTTCTGTTAAACTACAAAACAAACCACAACAATCTGATGGATTCAGGTCACATGAACACTAACCTATTTGGCGACCTGATAATCTCATGTCGCATGAGTGGCGACCTAATAGGTTCAGGTCGAGTGAGTGCCGACCTGACAAGTCTCAACCCGAGGGTCTGCATGGAGCCTACGCCACGACAATTGATGTCAGCCCTAAATCAGTACAGTCCTATCTGTTACAGCTATCATTTTGTACTGTAACATTATTGGCCACACGATCATAACTAGTCGTTGTTAGATGTACTGTGGCTTTTCTGACCACATGATCTAGGGCAACCTTAGTATGTTATGTTGTTATAAATAGCTGTGTATTTTATTGATGTAAGGTATGAAAAAGACTACTGAAAATATATAGTGCATTCTCCTCAACTCGCCTTTACTTATATAAATCTTTTAGTAGCTCGCCTTTGATTGTATAATCTCGCCATGAGCTTGCTACTTTTCTATCATGGTATCAGAGCAGGTTTGAGGGCTTGACTCGGTTTTTCTGTAATAAAAGACATCTCAAAACAGCTCTTCCTCCTCAACCCAAACCTCTTCACCTCTACCTCCAATCGTATATCCTCAAAGTTAGCTCATTTCAACCAAATTAGATAAAAATAATTACTTGATCTAGAGACAACAAGCCTTGACGACCATCAAGGGCTATGGTCTTGAAGCATTCATTAAGAAATGATCTACATCTCCACCACAGTTATAACTGGTGAAGGAGAAAATAGGACAAACCCCCTCTTTTCTACGTGGGAAAGGCAAGATCAGATCTTAGACTCATGGATCTTGTCCTCTTTAAGTGAAAGCATTCTCGTTTTAAATGTTGGTTTCAATACATCTGAAGTAATATGGTCTGCTCTTGAGAACAAATTTACCACACAGTCTCAAACAAAGATAATGCAGTATAGGATAATGTTGCAGTCCTTAAGGAAGAATGCCTTGTCAATGAAAGAGTATTTGGGAAAGATTAAGTCTTGTTGTGATGTTTTGGCTTCTACAGGGGACAAGATCTCTGAAAAAAAAAATCATATCTTGCACATTTTGGCTGGATTAGGAAGTGAGTATGACTCAGTGATGGTTAATGTTACATCCTGACCTCAGCCTTACACAATAGCTGGAGTAAACATTAATCATTTTGGTAACTCTTTTCTCAAAGTTTCTCTCAATTCTAAAACTTTTTTACTCAAAAATCTACTTCATGTTCCCTTATTCACTAAAAACCTGTTAAGTGTTTCCAATTTTGCCTCTGATAATAATGTCTTTTTTTAATCCCATCCTTCTTATTGTCTCATTAATGATCAAACCACCAAGGTCATCTTGCTCAGACAGATAGTTAAAGATGGACTCTACCATTTCAACCTCCATAACACCAATCCAGCCACTTATTAACCTCCACCTGCACCACCCTTAATCATGCGACCTGCTCAAACTTGTCTTGATTCCAGTCTTCAGAATAAAGAGCCTATTTCTGATGTATGGCATTCCAGATTAGGTCACTCTTGTCAAGATGTAATAGATAAGGCATTGAAAAGCTGTGACATTCCTCTTAACAACAATAATAAAAGATTATCTTTATGTTCCTCTTGTATGTTAGCAAAAAGTCACAAACTCCCCTTTCCAAACTACCAATTTTCTAGCTCTCAACCTCTTGAACTCATTCACTCCAACCTATGGGGACCAGCACCCATCAAATCATCAAATGGTTTCCTTTACTATGTTAACTCCATTGATCATTTCAGTAGGTTTACATGGATTTATCTCCTGAAATGCGAATGCCTTTGTCCATTTTAAAAACCTTGTTGAAAACCAACTAAACTGCAAAATCAAAAACTTTTAATCAGATGGTGGAACTGAGTACAAATCTCTTTCTAACATTTTTCAAGGTCATGGTATAAATCACAAGACATCATGTCCTTATACACCTGAACAGAATGGCGTGTCTAAAAGAAAACACAAACATCTTGTTGAGATGGGGCTGTCTTTGCTTGCACACTCAAACCCACCTCTCAGGTTTTGGGATGATGCCTTCACCACTTTTGCTTACATTATTAAAAGAATTTCCTGCAAAACAAATTTTTATAAAGCCCCTCTTGAGTATCTCTTCAATCAACGACATGATTACAACTTTTTTAAAGTTTTTGGTTGCCTCTGCTATCCTCATATCAGACCCTATGATTCTCATAAACACCAATAAAGGTCGGTTCCAAGTACTTTTCTTGGTTATAACACTTAACACAAAGGATACAAAGTTTTGTTAACTTTTGGGAAGGTAATAATCTCCAGAATTGTTGTGTTCAGTGAGCATGAGTTTCCATATAAGTCTAAACAGGCCGCCAACTCTACACACTTCACCTTATCTCCTTTGCCATCTATCCTATCACCACCTCAATATCATACCGTTTCCATCTCGCCTTCTCAAACAACACCATCAACACCTCTGAATAATGCTCCCACATCTCCAGTCACATTACCTAATCAAACTCCTCCTTCACATCAATCACCTCGGCATGCCCAATCCAACACACCTCAAAGCTCTAACACTAAGGTCCCCCTTATTGTTTAACTTCCACCATTTTCTAATGATCACTCTGGTCCTCCTCCACCATGTCAACCTAAGAATTTACATCCTATGCTGACCAGCTCTAAAGCTGGTATACACAAGCTTAAAATACTCTCTGCATAAGTCATAATTGAGGATGATGAATCATTGAATTCTCATCAAGCTCTTAAGATTGGAGCTTGGAAACAAGATATGAAGGATGAATACACTGCACTGATTAGAATTCACACTTGGAGTTTGGTTCCAGCACTTGAGGAGAAATGTAATTGGTTGTAGATGGGTGTTTTAATACCAAGAGAAACATCGATGGTTTAGTTGCTAGACACAAAGCAAGATTTGTTGTTCAAGGTTTCTCTCAACGAGCTGGTTTTGATTTCTCAAAAACCTTCAGCCCAGTTGTCAAGCCAACCACAATAAGGATAATCTTAAGTATTTCTTTTTCTTGTGTATGGGATGTTAAAAATCTTGATATTAATAATGCATTCCTACATGGAGATTTACAAGAAGTGATTTATATGAAACAACCTCCAGACTTCGAACAACAGAAAGAAAAACAACTTGTTTGTAGACTCACCAAGGCTATTTATGGGATTAAACAGGCATCTAGAGCATGGTTTGGCAAGACTTAAAGAATACTTCAAGGTCTTGGATTCATAGGTTCAAAAGCTGATGCTTCTCTTTTCTTACAGGTTGAAGAATGGGTCAAGAATTTATCTCCTCATCTATGTAGATGATATACTGATTACAATGAGTAATGAGAATGAGGTCGCTTCAATTGTTACCAATTTGAAAAAGGTTTTGTCTCTTAAAGAGTTGGGCAGTGTTAAAAAGTTTTTGTGAATTCATTTTACCACATCCGCTGATAAATGCACCTGAGTCAAGGACAATGCATAAGAGAGCTTCTTAAGCGAGCTAATATGTTGTCATATAAGTTGGTTCCTACTCCAATGATTACTTCCAACAACCTGTCTAAATTCAAGAGGAGTAGCACAAGCATAAATCCCACTCTTTATAGAAGTCTAGTCGGAGGTCTACAATATGTCACCATTATGAGACCTGATATCTCCTTCAGTGTTAACAAGTTTAGTCATTTCATGGATAATACTTTAAACACGAGTTGTAGAGCACTAAAATGAATTCTGATATATTTAGCAGGCACCATTGATCATGGATTGAGAATAACGAGAGCTCCAAATTTCAATTTGGCTGGATTTTCTAGCTCTGATTAGGCTACCGACCATGATGATAAGAAGTCTATAAGTAGTTCCTGTGTCTATCTTAGAAATAATCTTATATCATGGAGTTCGAAGAAGTAATTTCTTGTGTCTAGATCGAGCACTGAGGCAGAGTACAAGAGTTTAGCTAACACCGCAGCAGAAATGACATGGATAGGATATCTGCTCAAGAAATTGAAAGTTGGAGCAGTTCGCACACCTACCATTTGGGTAGATAATTTGAGCACCATTGCTCTGGCCTCAAATCCAGTCTTACATGCAAGAACTAAGTAAATTGAACTTGATCTTAATTTTTTTAGAGACAAGATTCTTCCATAATAGCTGGTAGTGCGACATGTTCCTTCTTTAGAACAGATAGCTGATATTCTAACAAAACCTTTAGGCGAGAAATTCTTCACCAAGCTCAGAGATAGATTGATAATCATGACCAAGAGCTCGTTCGAATTGAGGGGACATGTTAAATGACAAAACAAACCATAATGACCTTATGGATTCAGGTTGCATGACCACAGACCTATTTGACGACTTGATAATCTCATGTCGCATGAGTGGCAAACTGATAGGTTCAGGTCGAGTGAGTGCCGACCTGACAGGTCTCAACACGAGAGGTCTGCATGGAGCCTACGCCATCAAAAGTGATGTCAGCCCTGGATCAGTACAGTTCTATCTGCTACACCTGTCAAATTGTACTGTATCATTATTAGCCGCACGATCATAACTAGAGGTTGTCAAATGTACTATGGCTTTTCTGTACACAGGATGTAGGGCAACCTTAGTCTGTTATGTTGCTATAAATAGTTGTGTATTTCATTGATGTAAGATATGAAAAAGACTACTGAAAATATAAAGTTCATTCTCCTCAGCTCGCCTTTACTTATATAAAGCTTTTAGTAGCTCGCCTTTGATAATATAAACTCGCCATGAGCTCGCTACTTTTCTATCATCACTGAGTCATACTTACTTCCCAATCCAGCCAAAATGTGCAAGATCTAATCTTTTTCAGAGATCTTGTTCCGTGCAGAAGCCAAAACATCACATCAAGACTTCATCTTTCCCAAATACTCTTTCATGGACAAGGAATTTTTCCTTAAGGAATACAACATTATCCCATACTGTATTATCTTGGCTTGAGACTGCGTGGCAAAGTTGTTCTCAAGAGCAGACCATATTTCTTCTGATGTATTGAAACCAACAGTTAAAACGAGAATGGTTTCACTTAAAGAGGACAGAATCCATGATGCTAAGATCTAATCTTGCATTTCCCACGAGCTCGCCACTTTTCTATCACCTTCTTATAAATAATCTGATAATATTTAGTCTTCAATGATAGCAAATGTGTATATGATTGCAAGAAAATACGAGAAAGCAAAGGATGCATTTAAAAAATCCTCGAAAGGACAAGAGATGCAATCTTCGTATGGACTTTATCTGAATTTACCACAGATACATAATGTTAATAAAAATAAATGTAGATGATTGCTTACTTTAGAAGTTAACAATTAATGCTACCTTTATAGAGTGAATCAGGCCTTGGGTGGAGTCTGCAGGAGCTATCGCAAAGGAAGTAGGTAACTTAAATGAAGTTTCCAACTTCTATAAACCCTCATCTGAGTTGTACGTTGAGTCTGGAAGGTCCTAACCTGCACTGGATGCACATGAAAAGGGTTCTTGGTATGAGCTGATTTTTAAATTATTTATTTATTTATTAAATTACTCAATGCTGAGACTCTTTGTTGTAATTAGTATGTGTATAATTGTTGTTTGGTTTAATGATTTGCCATGATGATGTGACACCACTTTATTTGAATTTATATACAATTTCTGATCAATGGGTCATTGTTAGTGGTATTTTTGATCTGTGCATGTAACTTGTGATAAAGGACAAGCAGGATCAGTAGGTGCATTGAAATCCAAGCATGCACTTGCAGCAGCCGATCACTCCACGCTAGAACACAAATCCAGCTGAACATGTCCACAAGAACACTCCATGCACCAGCAGTAGATGGTCATTCCATGCAACGACTAGAATAGGACAATGCAGTTATCATGTTTATCTAGAGTGTAATTAGGGCACACCTTGATGGCCTAGATCACTCTACTGTGTAGTATAAATACATGTATTGCATTTGTGCTGAACCATCTAAGAAAATAAAGCCATTTTTGAATACAGAAGCTAAACCTAGCAAAGATGTTCTTTTGCTTTCATATTTTCTGCTTTGCTTTTCCTTTTATGGCATCAGAGCCATTGATCCTGCTTTCTCCTTGAAAAAGTATATAAAGTTTTTGTCTTTAGCTTTTAACCATCTGTCACTTTCATGGCAGCTCAACCTTTGACTGAGGGGTTAAATGCATTGGAGCCTGTTGTCCATTTGCAGACTCAACTTGTCACTGTCAAGCTAAATGACAGCAACTACCTATTATGGGAACAACAAATCCTGACAGCTCTCAAAGGCTACGGTTTGGAGGGCTACACCACAGGGGACCTTTTTACCCTTGAAATATTTATTGCTGGCCAAAATGGTGAAACACCAAGGCTAAATCCAGCATACATCAATTGGATCAAACAAGACCAGCTAATTGCTTCTTGGTTCTTGTCCTCAATTTCAGAAATCCTTCTTGTCACAACAGTTGGATTGAGAAGTGCTAAGCAAATCTGGGATACCCTAAAAGGATCTTTTGCTAATCAAAGTTCTGGAAAGGTGATGCAATTGAAGCTGCAGCTCCAAACACTAAACAAAGGAAAACTTTCCATCAGAGACTATTTTAACAAGGTTAAATCCATATGTGATATGATCTCTATTGTTGATGAAGGCATTAAGGAGACAGATCAAGTCCTGCATCTACTGCGGACTTAGACCAGAATATGATCCTGTCATTGTGTCCCTCACCACAAGATCCAAAGCCTGCACCCTCATTGAAGCTTATGCAGCCTTGCTTTCCTATGAGAGTCGAATTGAAGGAACTGAAAATAACAACCAGCATGGAGGCACAGAAAAGCTCTTAATTTTCTGTCAATCTAGCCACTCAAACTCAAGGAAATAGAAGTGGTTTTAATAACTCAGCAGGCAGAGGAAGAAACAACCCAGCTAGAGGAAGGACCTCCTTTTCAATAGGTGGTGGAAATGGTGCTAGAGGCCAAGGAGGAAGGTTTTCAGGCAATAATAGACTAAATGCTAGATTTGTGGTTACAACAACCATACTACAGATAAGTGCTACTATAGGTTTGACATGAACTACTCCTCTTCATCATACAACAACAACCAGTCAACTACCAATGCCCCTCCTTCTGCACATGTTGCCAGTCTTGGACACAATGGGTCAAAAAGCAGTCAGGATTATGGTATCCAGATTCAGGTGCCATCAACCACTTAACCTATGACTTTGGGAACTTGAGCATGGCTTCAGAGTATTAAGGACATGAAAGGGTCCAGATAGCTAATGGAGCAGGTATGAATATTTCTCATGTTGGTTCATCTATGGTAGAATCTCCTTCACAAACAAAACCATGCACTTTTCTCTTAAACAATTTGTTGCACACCCCTGCTATAACCAAGAATCTCATAAGTGTGGCAGAATTTGCTCAGGACAATCAAGTATTTTTTAAATTTCAACCCTTTGTGTGTTTTGTGAAGGATCTAGCAACAAAGGAAACACTTGATTAGCACTTATTTGTCCTTATTTTTAGTAGGTTTATAACTTGTTTTTCTTATTGTTTTTGGTATAAGTTGGGTAGTCTAAGCTCTATTTCGTATATTTGTACTCTCAGCTTATTTTACCGTGTTTTGATCTAGATTGATGCAAATAAGTGATTATTTGTGGTTTTTCACATTACAGCTAAGTAACCGGACGAGTTCGGCGCGTAATCGGATATTCACAAAATGAAGAACAGGCTTACCGGTGAATGAGTAGCAAGCAGATAGGAAAAGACGGAGGCAGGCGCGCAGCCGCGTCGACTGACACAACCATCGACTCTCCGTCGACGCGAGTCATGACCTGCGTCGATCGACGCTATGTCAACGCAACGTCGACGTTACCTGCTGAAGCGTCGATGTCGACGCACCTATGTCGACGCAACGTCGACGTTACCTGCTGAAGCGTCGACGTCGACGTCGACGCACCTATGTCGACGCAACGTCGACGTTACTTGCTGAAGCGTCGATGTTGACGCATCTATGTCGACGCAACGTCGACGCTACTTGCTGAAGCATCGATGTCGACACACACCGTTGACGCACCTGCCCAGCCGGCGTGCGCGCCAGGCAGCATCGACGGCGAGTACCGGCACGCGTCGGTCGACGCACTGTCGATGCTCCATCGACGCGACGGCCCAGAATCGGGAATTTTAGGATTTCTTATGCTCCAAGTCAAGGGACTTCTATTTAAACCCTTCCAAGTCCGTCCCAAAAGGGACACCCCCAACATATACACACTGAATTCATGATCGTGTGATTGGAGAACAACACCTTTCACATCCAGTCAACAACAAGTGATCAAGATTGAAGATTCGTGGATCGTCAAGCCTCAACTGTCCGTTCGTGATCCGTTCTTCGATCAAGATCATTCACCCCTCCGGAGTAGCTGGAGATTTTACTACGCTTTRTAGTTTAATAAGTACTCTAAACCTTTTATTCGCTTTCTTAGTTTAATTTATGCAATTAAGTAGTAATTCTAATATTTGTTCTTGAGTTATTTGATGTTTCAACTCTTAGCTACTTTTGGTAATAAACTCGTAATCCTAGTTTAATTAATTMCTTAGTTATTATTCATGATTGGATTGGTTACTTCGATTACTTTTCGTCTAGATAATTGCTGCTCTATTGTTGGTTGATTTTGTTTAAAGTTCTTGGAATAATTACTCTAGTTTATAAGTTCAAATAGCTGAATTCAATTTCTTAGTTTTAATTATGTTCTTCGCTTTTAAATTCTTAGTTAATAAAAACAATCATAACCCCCCCCCCCCAATTGTATGTGAATTTAAGTTGAACAAACTGTTTGAGAATTCCGATTGTATGTTCCTCGAGAGACGACTCGAGTCAAGTTGCCAAACTACGCGCGACCCCGTTCTCTTGCGGGCAAGCTATTGATCTTTTGACAAATTTTCATAAGTAGGCAACACAAAAGCTTGAATCAAAATTTTGGCGCCGTTGCCGGGGAGTATACAAAGGTTTTCAAAAATATGCTTGTTCTTTTTATTTTTATTTTTGTCGTTATTTGTATAATTATTCTCTTTAGTCGATACGTTTGATTTGTTGTTGAGTTCATGCAAGGTCGTAGGTCGCTTAGGCTCGAACTTGCACCYTTCATCGACAACGTTCATCGTCCGAATCAAGTGAGACCACCTCACTCAACCACAAGTGAATCATCTGCCACGACTGATTTTATTTGTGATCCTGTTCCGGACATAATGTTGCGGCTAGAAAACCAATCACACAACAGCAGAGACAACCAGTCACCAAGGCATCCACCCGTGCAGCAAAGAAATGGGAACGGGAGTGAGCTAAATCGTCCCGACGGACCAGTACAGCCTCAAGCACACGAGGAGAACATTCAACGTAACGTGATGAACCAGAATGAAGGCTAAAGACGAGGGGACAATCGCTACCACCACGTCCCGGACGACTATCCCGAGAGATCATATCACGGCGACGAGCGGGTCAACGAGTGGCTGGCATATGATTAGTACAATGAGAGAGAGGAATATGCGAGGCGAAATAACCAAGCAAGATACCAACGGGAGGTGCGCGAACCGAGACAAAGAGAGTTCACGACCCCTCAAGTGGGTCCCTATAGCTCGGCAATTGTATTGGGTAGAACTGCGAGAGATTTCGAGTTGAAACATCATATCATCAACAACCTCCCGACATTTCACGGCCTCGCCAACGAAGACCCACTAACGTTCCTTAAGGAGTTCTATGCCGAAGTTAGTAGGATCCCATCCCCGGGAATTCATCACGAAGACCTTCAAATGGTTTATTTCCCGAGTTGCATGAAGGATAAAGCCAAGTCTTGGCTACTATCACTGGAACTGAGATCTCTGGTCGACTGGCCCATGGTGAGCGACAAATTCATTAATCAATACTACTCAGCTCAAACGATGGGCCACATAAGGAGACAAATAGCCAACTTTGTCCAACAAGACGGGGAGCTATTACACGAGGCATGGGAACGTTTCAAATCACTGTTGCAAGCTTGCCCCCATCACCACAACTCTCCAGGAATGGTGAATCAACTCTTTTACGAGGGACTTATAGATTCTTTCAAGAATAATATAGAGGTGGCTGCTGAAGGAGATTTTAGGGAGTTAACAGCAACTGAGGCCAAATGACTGTTTGAAAAGATGAGCGAGAAGTCGAGGCAAATGAGCTCTCGACCACGGAAGATACGAGTAAACGAAGCGACTGAGATGCCAAGCAACGAGATCTTCGAGAAATGTAATCATTGTGGGGAGCAAGGGCATGCAGGGGATTCTTGTACAATGGGGTATCACGAGGATACCAACGCTGAAGCATACGCAATCAAAAACCAACTCCACTATCAAGACGTCCCAACTTACGAGCACCGCCAATCTACTAAGTTCGATGCACAACAAAATTCTCCGTATCTTAAATGGGGCCCTGAAAACCCACATTTCGCCCCAGCACAAAATAAGCCAACGCACGCTCCACCGAGCAAATCTCCACCAGCGGGGCCAACACCTGTTCCTATACAGCCAAATGATCAACTGCTAATTTGGCAACAGAACCAAGTCACCGAGACATTAAGAAACAGAGATGGATTGACCAGTCTGACCACTCAAGTAAATAAGCAAGGAGAAGTCTTAGATGATCTTTCTAAGAGCGTGAAGAACTTGGAGAAGATGATGGGGCAAATGGCGACATTCATGGCCAAGAATGATAACGAAAAGGGGAAACTTCCAAGCCAACCCGAACAGGCTTCCGCTGTTCATATTCTACGAAGTGGGAAGACGATAGATAATGGAGTCGAAGAAGGAAACGAAGAGGAAACTGATGTTGCAGATAAAGGCCTGCTCACGAAGAATGACCCTAAACCGGTTGACCAAATACATAAGTCACCAAATCCATACATTCCTGGGTCGTTAAAAGGGAAGCCCCCGAGTCAAGTACCCTCTCCAGTGACGAATGACGATTCCACCGAGCCTCCGAGAGCTTCGCCAATAACTATTCGAGACAAGGTTCCTTTCCCAAGTTGCCTACGCCCAGCAAAAGAGAATAAAAAGTT
Organism: Phtheirospermum japonicum; assembly: GCA_014905375.1. Lineage (NCBI taxonomy): Eukaryota > Viridiplantae > Streptophyta > Magnoliopsida > Lamiales > Orobanchaceae > Phtheirospermum > Phtheirospermum japonicum. The sequence continues at coordinate 1,789,829 of BMAC01000013.1, forward strand.
CATGGAACTTTACAATCTGCTCAAAAACGTCAACATTAATCTTCCTCTGTTAAACGTAATCAAGACGATGCCCGCGTACGTGAAATTCTTCAAGGATTTAGTAGCAAGAGAGCGGCATCTCGAGACACTTCAGCAAGTTAAGCTAACAAAGGAGGTGAGCGACATATGCAAAGGACCTCTACCCAAAAAAGAGAAAGATCCCGGAAGCTTCTGCATAACCATCACCTTGGGAAACGGGCAAACAGCACGAGGCATGCTTGACCTTGGGGCAGGAATAAATTTGATGCCTTATTCCCTTTATAAGGAATTCAATTTGGGGACGATGAGACCAACGACGATGCGGCTACAATTGGCGGACCGATCAATTAGACAACCGCTTGGCATAGTCGAGGATGTTRTAGTTCAAGTTGGCYAGCTTGTGATTCCAGTCGATTTTGTCATACTTGATGTCGGCGAGGTTCCGAAAGAGGGCACTGAGCATACTATTTTGCTTGGTCGACCATTTATGTCCACTTCTCGTACACTGACTGACGTAAATAGAGGGAGGATGACATTGTCCGTGATGGGTAAAACAGTCACATTCTCGCTGAAAGATATCCACAACACTCCTTCTCAATACATGAATGAAGATTTCTCGTTTATGGACCCAATTGCCTCTTGTGTTCACGAGCTAAAAGGGATCACCGTGCTAGATGAGTTAAGCGTCGAGGACGACACGGAATTTTTGAACAGGGTGGCCGAGATATTAGATATAGACTTGAATGAGATCGACGAAGACCATGAAGAGATGGACGATTTTGATGAAGAATTGTGTGAAATAGCCACTGCGCCCGAGCTTGGTCCAAAGATAGAATTAAAGCCACTACCGAGCCACTTGAAGTATGTTTTCCTCGAGCCCAACGAAACYAAACCGGTCATCATTTACTCAGCCTTGTCGGAGCAAGAGGAGAAAGATTTAGTTGCGGTGTTAAGCACCCACAAGGAAGCAATTGGATGGAGTATCAGCGACATCAAAGGAATAAGCCCCGTGACGTGCATGCATAGAATCGAGATGGAACCCGACGCCAGGCCTGTGAGGGACAGTCAATGGAGACTAACGCCAACGCTTTACGAGGTGGTCAAGAAAGAAAATTTTAAACTTAAAGACGAAGGAATCATTTTCGCCATCTCCGATAGCAAATGGGTGAGCCCAATCCATGTTGTCCCAAATAAAGGAGGTATCACCATTGCTGAAAATGCAAAGGGAGAGATAGTGCCGACCCGTCTAACTACCGGATGGCGTATGTGCATCGATTATAGGAAATTGAACGCGGCCACTCGGAAGGATCATTTTCCTCTACCGTTCATCGATCAACTCCTGGACAAACTTGTGGGACACGAATTTTACTACTTTCTGGATGGCCTATCGGGCTACTACCAAGTGGCCATCGCTCCGGAAGATCAGAGGAAGACGACGTTCACATGCCCCTTTGGCAAWTTCGCTTTTCGAAGGATGCCCTTTGGCCTGTGCAACGCACCAGCGACTTTTCAAAGGTGCATGCTCTCAATTTTCAGTGATTTTATTGATGACTTTCTTGAGGTTTTTATGGATGATTTTTCAATTTTTGGGTCGTCTTTTGATCATTGTTTGAATAATTTTTCAAGAGTTCTAGAACGATGCATTGAGAAAAATCTAACTTTGAGTTGGGAGAAATCCCATTTTATGGTGAAAAGTGGCACTGTTCTAGGCCATGTTGTTTCTGAAAAAGGGCTGGAGGTTGATAAGGCAAAAATTGATGTAATTGAAACTCTCCCTCCGCCTCGAGATGTTAAGGGGATTAGGAGTTTTCTTGGTCATGCAGGCTTTTATAGACGGTTTATCAAAAAATTTTCAAAAATAAGTCGTCCACTTTGCAAACTCTTGACTTTAGATACTCCTTTCATTTTTAATGAAGAATGTTTGAATGCGTTTAATGAGTTAAAAGCGAGTCTTACGTCTGCCCCTGTGGTTGTTGCTCCCGACTGGACCTCTACCCTTTGAAATTATGTGTGATGCTTCTAATGAGGCGGTGGGGTCCTGTTTTGGGACAACGTGTGGAAAAATTGCTTAGAGTTATTTACTATGCTAGTTATATGCTAAACGATGCTCAACGTAATTATACCACAACTGAAAAAGAGCTATTGGCGGTCGTGTTTTCGCTTGACAAATTTAGACCGTATATAGTTGGAGCTAAGGTAATTGTACATACTGATCATGCTGCTTTACGACATTTGTTTTCAAAACCGCAAAAGTAAGCCACGTCTTATTAGGTGGATTTTGTTGCTACAAGAATTTGATGTAGAAATAAAAGATAGACGAGGTTGTGAAAATGTTGTGGCGGATCACTTATCTAGAATGGTAGTTGAGGAGAATGAGGGGGAGAAATTTATGATTAATGATCTTTTTCCTTATGAGAATGTTTTTAATCTTGAGCAATTAGTCACCCCTTGGTATGCTGATATTGTGAATTATCTTGTTTGCAAAATTGTGCCTAACCATTTATCCTACCAAGAAAGGAAGAGATTTTTGAGTAAATGCGGGGACTACTTTTGGGATGACCCCGARGTTTTCAAACGCTGCAAGGATGGTCTAAATAGGAGGTGCATRCCGAACGACGAAATGGGGAGCATTCTCCAATTCTGCCATGACCTTGGAGGGTATTTTGGAGCTCAAAATACGGCGTTCAAGGTGTTACAAGCCGGATTTTATTGGCCGAGTTTATTTGCTGATGCGTTTGAATACTGCAAAACTTGTGACAATTGCCAACGGACCGAAACATAGGTAAGCGGGACGAGATGCCCCAAGTACCCAACCAAGTGGTGGAGATTTTTGATGTTTGGGGGATAGACTTTATGGGACCCTTCCCTAAGAGTGGAGATTTTGAGTACATTCTTTTTGGTGTCGACTACGTGTCAAAATGGGTGGAAGCAATTCCTACTCGAAGAGCTAATGCAGAAGTTGTTCTCAAATTCCTCCAAGAAAATATTTTCAGTAGATTCGGGGTGCCAAAGTCGATAATAAGTGATGGAGGGAGCCATTTTTGTAACAAGGCTTTCGAGAAGTTGATGAAGAAGTATGGAGTTCGACACAAGGTAGCTACGCCTTACCATCCTCAGACGTCTGGCCAAGTCGAAACGAGCAACCATCAGCTTAAAGCCATTCTCGAGAAAACAGTTGGGCCGAGTCAAAGGGATTGGGTAGTCAAACTTGTCGACGCACTGTGGGCATACCGAACAGCCTACAAGACAGTGCTTGGAATGAGCCCTTTTCGCCTAATCTATGGGAAGGCTTGCCATTTGCCCGTTGAGCTGGAACATCGAGCTGGTTGGGCAATTCGGAAATTGAACATGAATTATGACGAGGCTGGCCAGTACAGGAAGTTGGAACTAACTGAACTAGAGGAGATAAGAAATGAGTCTTATGACACTGCATGGAGGAAAAAGAAGATGACCAAAGTCTACCATGACCGGAAACTCGTCAACAAGCATTTGGAGGTCGGTAAGTRAGCCCTAGTCTTTAACTCACGGTTTAAACTCTTTCCAGGGAAACTAAAATCAAAGTGGAGTGGACCGTTCGTGATAAAAGAAATCAACGAGTTTGGCGCTGTTACCCTTTACGATGAGAAGCGAAACTCAACATTTCAAGTTAATGAGAGTGAAGTTGTACCGTGACGGAGAGTCAACAAATCAAGATCGCGAAGAATGGGCGGTGGGAGACCCGCCTCCGCTGGCAATTTAATCACGGAACAATTGCGTCAAGCAAACGACGTTAAAAGATGCGCTTCTTGGGAGGCAACCCAAGCTACTGTATTTTCTTTATTTTTAATTTTCTTTTATTTTATTTATTTCTTTTTCTCTACTTTCTGTAAGTTCTTGAACAGGATTTGGGTCAGGGATAAGTCCAAATTCATTTTGAAGAAAGGAAAATCGCTAAAATCAACCTGCAGCCGCGTCGACCGACGCAGCATCGACGCGGCGTTGACACTTCCCGGGCGCACGCATCGACTGACGCGGCTCTGACACGGAAATGAAGCTGCCTAGGCACGCGCGTCGACCGACGTAGCGTCGACGCGGCGTCGACGCCACCTGTACGCGTGAGAAAATTTTGGTAAGTTTTAGCTACGATTTTTGGGAGTTTTATTCTAAATAGGAGAGTGGATTTAAGGAATTCTCTTGCACAAAAATTTTCAAGATTGGGGGCAAGATCTTGTGTCTTAATGGAGTTCTAATTAGATAAGGAAACTAAATATCTTCTCCCTTATCTTTAATTGGAGTGAATTTAGGATTCCTATTTTTAAGGTCTTTTGACACCTTTATAAACCCAGCCCCCCCCACTCTTAACTTCATTATTTTCAAGGCTTTTCATCTCTTCTCCCCCCCCAATTATTTTCGCTCCCAATCCCTCTTCCTTACCATGAGGCCGATTCCACCAAGAACCACGAGAAGAGGTGGATGTTGAGGGAGGATCACATCAAGAAGGTGGACCAGCTGCATGATGAGGTAAGAAGGTGAACGATTTGGTCGGAAATTATCAGTTGGATGAGGTTCACTATACCCTCCAACTCGAAGCTTTTAAGCAGCATTTGGGAAGGGAGGAGGCAATRAACGATGGGTTGAGGGACATGAACCTTCAACTAAGGACCACCATTCAACGCTTGAGGGGGATAGAGKARGACCTCGCACAYCAAAGGGAGGACCTTGACGAACGCACCTTGACCAAAGACGAGCTCCYTGACGCACTTSTCCTAGCTCGAGAGACGATTGCCACCTTGACTAAAGGCAACGATGAGATGATGTGGGAAATGATGAGTTTAGCAGGGGAGAACGATGTGAAGGATAAGCGGCTGAAGGAAGCGGAGGTCGAGATGATCGAGATAAAGGAGGCGGCAGCCGAGATAGCGATGGTGACTCAAGATAGCATACGTTTACTACAACGTAACCATACACTACGTGGGGAGAAGGTTGCCCTTTTGCAGCGAARTGAGGAGTTGGAGGCCTACATRGAGGAGTTCAACATGCAGACCAAAGKGAACGAGGGGAGTTTGGATTTTTGGAAGCGACGCTTGGATGAGGCTAGCGAGAAGATCGTCGCGTTAGAGCTTTTGGGCCCCAAATTCCCTTAGATTTTAGGAGGCTTGCCTTTATTTATCTATTATGTTTTTCATTATCGAGTCGTGGAATTGTCTTTCCACCTTATCCTGTTTCGTTTAGTTTCAATTTCGTTTACGTATTTATTTTAGCAATAAATAAAATTTTATTTCTCGTATGCCTTGCTTTTTCATATTTCGTGCACCATGGGCATTTTTATTTTCTGAGATTGTGCAGTTGTCCATGGTTAATTATCACT
>BMAC01000013.1:1798318-1813533 GCA_014905375.1 Phtheirospermum japonicum
CCCATTGTATGTGAATTTAAGTTGAACAAACTGTTTGAGAATTCCGATTGTATGTTCCTCGAGAGACGACTCGAGTCAAGTTGCCAAACTACGCACGACTCCGTTCTCTTGCGGGCAAGCTATTGGTCTTTTGACAAATTTTCATAAGTAGGCAACACAAAAGCTTGAATCAACACTACTCCAAGGGAACTTTAAGGATGGACTTTACAGCTTTCACCTACAACCTACACAAGCCCCAGTCACCATTCCTCAGCCCAGTTCACACTTCCATCAACCTTCAGCTCTTTCAGATAGAATAACAAGGGGTTTAGATTTATCCATTTGGCACTATAGGATGGGACATCCCTCTTTTGATGTTGTTAAGAGGGCTCTGAAACATTGTAATATCCCTTTTCTTGATAATAAATCTGATTTTTTATGTTCTGCATGTCTTGAGGCTAAAGCACTGAGCCGAGATTTTGTGTTCATTTCAAAATTAAATTCCGGTTAACAAATACGCGTTTACATTTGAAAGGGTTTAAGTTCGCCCGCAAGAGAACGGGGTCACTTGTAGACTGGCAAGTTAACTCGAGTCGATCTCTCGAGGAAGACTAATTGAGAGTTATTCTTGTGTTTGTTTATACGAATGAGAAAATAATAAAAAGCTAATCTAAACACTCGGACAAAAGGGTTTTGGTCTGAGAATCGTAATAACTAAAACGAAGAAATAAGATTTATGCTACTAGCGATTTAAAACTATTCTTGCAAAGAGGGCGTCAATCTCTATGAAAGAACTTTAATTAAAGTTTATAAAGAGTTTTAACAACAAATTCTAAAACGAAATTGAAAACCTTTTTAAATGATTAATAAAATGGGGTCTAGGGCCTTGGAATCGTCTCCACGAGCACTTGAGTATTTTATCGAACACTTAGTCTACGAGTTGGGGTTGTCAATCCCTACGTGTAGATTAAACGCCCGACAATTCCAAGTGATCGTTCTAAATGATTTCAAGCACTAGACCCGTAAATCCTAACTACCATCGACAAATCCAATATCACAAGCCCAAAACAAGAATTAATCATGATTGAACAAGAAAATAGAGAACAAATAAAGTCCATCAACAATTAAAATAGAATTGAACACAAGAGTATCATCAACAAGTTCAATATGATAAAATGAAACTTAATCAACGTCAAAGCATAACAATCCAACAAGAAACTCATGATCAAAAACATTCAACCATTCAACCATAAAATTAAAGTAGAGTTTAGAGTGTACGAAATTGAAATGTTTGCGAGAACTATCTCCAGCTATTCCGGAGGGATTATTGTCTACGAGTCGAGCCTTAGAAGCTATCACGGACTCCCGAGAAGCTACGACCGCCGTGGTAACTACCGAATCTACGCTACTGCAACTGGTTGTCGTGGGGCTTTGAGGCGACGGATCGGAGTTGTCAGTTCCTAGCGTGTCCTCGTGGGAGGTCTTCGTCCTTCTATCCGGGTAGGTTCTGATCTTTAAAAGAGAGATAAAATAATTCAAGAACGCTCATGGGTTGTCATCCCCAAGAGGTTCGAGAATGTCTTCCCGTCTCGGTTTGTCACGAACCGGACGGGGGATTATTCGTCTATGGATGGTGTTTAGATGGTGTTTTTCGGTTCTCTGAATGTGGCTGAGTTCTTGGCCTTTTGTAGCCATTAAATAGCCCTTCCGTAACTGAAAATCTCCACAAAATCCGAGTTTGTGACGCTTACATCCGATCGGATAGTCTCCCAGTCCGATCGGAGGGATCATTCTGCCAGAATTTCTAACACTGGGTAACCCAGTGTGGATGACAGACCCAGTGTCAGCTGTAATATACCAAATCAGGGCCCAATTTCTTTGAAACTCCAATCGCGGGCCCACATTCATCCACCTTAACACCAAAAAACTTCAAAATACCTAAAATAAACATAAAATGTGGTAAAATAAGTCGGAGATACATAAATACAAAAATATACTCAATCAATCCAACTTATACCCAAAATTAGCAACAAATATAACTAAAACACTATCCAAATATACCAAGAATCGTGACAAATACGTGCGAGTCAAGCACATAAACTGCCTTTTCCTAACAGTATCACAAACTAAAAACATCCCTTTGATCTTGTGCATAGTGATCTTTGGGGACCATCTCATGTTGTCTCACACTCTGGTTTTAGATACTATGTGAGCTTTGTTGATCATTTCACAAGGTTTACTTGGTTTTACCTATTAGAACACAAATCTGACACCAAATCAGCCTTTCTCATTTCAAGGCCCTTATCAAAAACCAGTTCAACTGTACAATCAAGACCCTCCAAACTGATGGAGGAGGTGAATTTCTAGCCCTAAGATCTATCCTTACACAATGTGGAATCAATCATAGAGTATCATGTCCCTATACTCTACAACAGAATGGCCTGGCTAAGAGAAAGCATAGGCAAATAGTGGAAGTAGGGCTATCTCTCATCTCTCAATCCAAGGTTCCTCTCCTTTATTGGGATGAAGCCTTTACAAGTACTGTTTTTCTTATTAACAAATTGCCTAATAAGATCCTACATTATAAAACACCTCTTGAGAAATTAACTGGTCACAAACCTAATTACCATTTCTTGAGAACTTTGGCTGCATCTGCTATCTCTTGGTGAGGCCTTACAACACTCACAAGCTTGAGCCAAGAAGCCTCCCTTCTGTTTTCCTAGGCTACAGTCCTTACCACAAGGGGTACAAAGTTCTATTGCCCTCTAAGAAGATAATAATCACTAGACATGTAGTCTTTGAGGAGTTCACATTCCCTTACCAAAAATATATCATCTCACCATCCAAAAATGATCTTGTGTTCACTGCTCCTGTGGCTCCTTTACTCACTGTACCTTCTATACCTCCTACACAAACACATCTCTCCCCTCCTTCCTCACCAACACCTAATTTTCCTACTGAAAACACATCTCCCACATCATCCTCATCACCTATCTCCTCTGCCTCATCTCTTCCAGGAGGAGTTATTACCATAGATTTATCAATTGAGAATGTTCAGTATCCCAGTTCTCCCGTTGCTACTAATGTTTCTCAACAAGTTGCAGGTACTCATCAAATGATTACAAGATCAAAGGCTGTGATTCATAAACCAAAGGTCTTCATGGCCACATATTTAGATGTTCTAGAACCCCATTCAAATGTTGAGGCATTGTCTATCCCAGTTTGGAAGAGGGTAATACAGGATGAGTATCAGGCCTTACTTAAGAACAAGACTTGGAGCTTGGTTCCTGTTCCCCCTAACAGGACAATAATAGGTTGAAAATGGGTATATAAGCTCAAAAGAAACCCTAGTGGTGCTGTTATCAGGCACAAGGCCAGACTTGTTTCCAAGGGCTACAATCAGGATCCAAGATGGGACTATACAGAGACTTTCAGCTCAGTGATCAAGCCTGGAACAATCAGCGTCATCCTCTCTCTTGCCTTAACTTTTGGATGGAGCTTTAGACAGATTGATGTTAATAATGCCTTCCTTAATGGAGACATTGATACTGAACTCTATATGGAACAACCAGTTGGTTTTGAGCAAATTTCCAACCCCCCTGGTCTGTAAGCTGCACAAATCATTATATGGCCTCAAACAAGCATCTAGGGCCTGGAGTAGCAAGTTTGGTGATGTTCTCCTTCAGTTAGAGTTCGATGTATCTCAAGCTGATACTTCGTTGTATATCAAACATTCCAATGCCTCTTGCTTATTGGTCATGGCTTATGTTGATGATATTATCATCACAGGGAGTCACAGCCTAGCCATTGATCATCTTGTCTCATAGCTCCAGTCTCATTTCTCAATCAAGGATCTTGGCACCCTGAATTTTTTCCTTGGCATTCAAGTTTCTCAAACATCAGATGGTTTGTTCCTCAATCAAAGACAATATGCTGCTGACATTCTAAATAGGGCTGGGATGAAGGGGGCAAAAGGTCTTTCCACTCATATGGTCTCTCATCCACCCCTATCTAAGCATTGTGGTCAGCCCATTCAAAATGCTACTCAGTATTGGAGAATAGTTGGAGCTCTCCAATACCTCACCATGACCAGACAGACAACTGGTATGCTCTGAACAAAGTAAGCCAATTTATGCAGTCACCTCTTGACTTGCACTGGAAATCTGTAAAGAGAATCTTAAGGTACATCGCAGGCACCATGGATTTTGGACTAAAATTAACCCCTTCCAACAGCTTCAGAATCACAGCCTTCTCAGATGCTGATTGGGCTTCTGATGTGGATGACAGAAGGTCAACCTCTGGGCTCTGTGTGTTCATAGTAGACAACCTCATTTTTTGGAGATAAAAAAAAAACCAACTGTGTCAAGATCTAGCACTGAGGCTGAGTACAGAAGCTTGGCTCTAACCACTTGTGAAGTATTGTGGCTGCATTCTCTCTTCAAGGATCTAAGAGTACATCTAATCAAGCCAAGCACAATTTGGGTAGATAATCAAGGTGCAATTGCCCTTGCCTCAAATCCTGTTCATCATTCAAGAACAAAACATCTGGAGTTGGACTTGCATTTCATTAGAGAGAAGGTTATGAACAAAATAATATCAGTGAGACATGTCCCAGCTATAGATCAAAGGGCTGAAATTTTCACCAAGGCCTTGTCTAGGTAATTCTATGAAAAAATGAGATACAAGCTTTCTGTCACTTCAAGGAGATGCATAGAATTGAGGGGGCATGATAAAGGACAAGCAGGATCAGCAGGTGCATTGAAATCCAAGCATGCACCTGCAGCATCCGACCACTTCACGGTAGAAGACAAATCCATCTCAGCATGTCCACAAGAACACTCCATGCACCAGCAGCAGATGATCATTCCATGCAACGGCTAAAATAGGATAATGCAGCTGTCATGTTTATCTAGAATGTAATTAGAGCACACCTTGATGGCCTAGATCACTCTACTGTGTAGTATAAATACATGTATTGCATTTGTACTGAACCATCTAAGAAAATACAGCCGTATTTGAATACAGAAGCTAAACCTAGCAAAGATGTTCTTTTGCTTTCATATTTTCTGCTATGCTTTTCCTTTTAACTGGCAATAATGCTTTAACTTTTTTAAGATGGATTATCTTATTATATGCTCAATGATCTGTCGATGTTTTGATAGAAGTGTTGTTTTCTGTCTTAAAGTGCTTTAGAAGATGTGTCCCTCGATGAAGCTATACAACTTTACACTACTACTTGCGATCTTCTTGGAGACTATGGGAAGGAACAACTGATCTTTGATCTGTATCGTGCTGCTACAAGCATTTATGTGAAGCTTGTGAAGTAAGTTTACGCTCCTCACTACTACAGGCTGCCCTTTCCACGTCAGTTTTTTTCGCCATTTGGTGTATTTAGTGTATATTCTAGAACATCTTTTTCGAAAAGACATTCTGGAAAATGCATATTCCAGAACGTCTTTACGAAAAGATGTTCTAGAAAGTTTATTTTCCAGAACGTCTATTTCTCAAAGGCGTTCTAGAAAATGTATATTCCAGAACGTCTTTTTCGAAAAGATGTTCCGGAAAATGTATATTCCAGAACGTATTTTTGTAAAGATGTTCTAGAAGGTTTATTTTATAGAACGTCTTTCTCAAAGGCATTCTAGAAAATGTATATTCTAGAACGTCTTTTTTGTAACCGTTCTAGAATGTTATTTTCTAGAACAGGTTAATCGGGAGAAACTTTTTTCTAGAGCGGGTAAATTGTTTTTCTAGAACGTCTCAAATAATCGTTCTAGAATATCAGATATTCTAGAACGCCTCAGAAAGCTATTCTAGAAAATCAGATATTCTAGAACAGCTCTAGTCAGAATGCCTGGGCAGAGCGTTCTAGAATAACTGAAACAGGGCGTTCTATAAAACTGTTTCTGCACTAGTGTGTGAACTGACTAATGTTTTTTTTTTTTTTCCTTTTTAGACTTTTATTACATATATCCAGACTACAACAACTTAAAAGTTCTATGTCAAAAATTAATTACGTGGGTTGTGATCTATACTTTTCAATGCACTGTTAAAGATGTCTTGCCCCATGGTGCTTAAATAAAGTATATTCAACCCAGGCTGTCATGTATATCGAACATGACACCTCATTCAGCAAGGAGAAAAAGAAGCAATCCCGAGTACTGAAACTTACTTGGAACTAGAAAAATGCAGCTTGCAAGTTGAATTGAGAGACTATAAGCAGGATGATAAGCTTTATACCAAGGTTCATTTAGCTTTTTAATTATTTTTGATTTGGAAATCGATATAAAAAGGTCTGAGCAACTAATGAATAAGTTGCTTCTTTAAGGTGCTAGAACTTGAGAGTATGAATGTGAAGGCGCTGTGTAGAAGAGCTCAAGCGCACATTAATATCGCGGATCTTGATTTAGCTAAATTAGATATCAGAAGGCACTTGAACTTGACCTGGAAGCTTGTAATAATGCATATTATATGATGACACAAACTTGTGTACACCCGCCTAACAGAGTATGAAATAATTTCAAGCCCTAATTCGCTAAGTTGTTCATGAATAAAAATAGAAAACTATTAGAACAATCAAATAAACCAAGTGTATTTTGTGCAGAGTGTAAATTAAAAGTAGAAAAATTAAAATAACAAAATACAAGGTTTTAAAACTTTGAACTACAAGGAATAAACCATTGTAGTCATGCCTCAAGACGAAAATATCTTTACTAGAAAAGTGTATAAACGATTACACTTGAAAATATAAATAACTAGTAAAGACTATGAAGATTTCCTATCGAGTAAGATTGTTCAAAATAAAAACTACTCTTCCAAAAGTTAAAAATCACAATCTCCAAGATTGGATCTTAATAAAAATACAAAAGTGTGGAAGATAAACAATTCATTCAATAGAATGTTAGTGAAGATGTTGCATCACGAGCAGTTGCGTTTGCATCTGGGTAGATTTGTTGTTGATCAAATAAATCGCTCTCAACTCTAAACTCTAATCTCTTCGTGTATTCTCTCAGTGTATTCAACGTCTCTTTGTTGTAGAGTTGCCCTCATATTTCTATAGAAATACTTGCTTGTATAGAGACCTACAAAAGAAGAAAATAATATTTACATAATATATTTCAAGTAAATCACTTTATTTAGGGAATAGATAAAATTTAAAACTCCTAAAAAATCATGTCTTTCAACATCAAATTCTAACTAGAAAGGAGAAATACAACCTAAATTAATTCTAATTATATACAAGATAACTACCAAATAAGATAAGTATAATATATTTCCTTTTTAATTAATAATGAATATATTTGGCAAGAAAGTCAAAATAATACCTTGACAAAATAAGAAATAAAACTTAAATTAATCTCATGCGTATAAGACTCTTCAAATGATAAGAACTCTTTTAGTTTCATTAGTTTTTCTTGGGGTTTCCAATGTTTTGGGGTTCTTCTTCTTCTTCTTCTTCTTCTTCTTCTTCTTCTTCTTCTTCTTCTTCTTCTTCTTCTTCTTATTGTAATAATAATAATAATAATAATAATAATAATTATTATTATTATTATTATTTTCTTTAAGGTTTTTACGATTTATTTTTTCATTATTTCCCCCTTTTTAGGGTTCTTTTCTTAAGTTTTTAGTTAGTTTAGTTTTTTTGGGGTTTTCTATTTTTTATTTTAAAATTTAGTTTTAGGGGATCGCCTAACGGTGTATATCTTATTCTAGTACAACAAATCATCATAATGTGTCTAAATAGGGAGGTGAAGATTTGATATAAAGCACTCAAAGAGAAGCTGAAGGAGTACAATAAAAAGCACGCCTGATTTTATGAAAACATTTTCGCCAACCTAAAGAAGATGCAACTACTCGATTCTAATGTAAGCTTGTATGACAAGTAATAATCCACTCTAAGTTATATTTCTTTTAGTATATGTTTTCAAAGTGGATTATTTCTTATGTTGGTGTGCAAAATTTCCCAGAAAAAAGCACATACGGAGGGAGGACCCGTGAGCATCGACACTAAAGCTTAACAACTTTAGTTAGTTTTATTCTTACTCGAACAATTAACATTCCTCCACTAGGTCTCAGTAGCATCCATAGAATATGAGTACAATGAACTTAGTAGAAAATGAATAAATGTGAATTTGAATACTGTGAATTTGGTACTTGCTTTCATATCATTTATTTAAAAAAAAAATTCTACTTTCTATAATGGGTTTATGAAAAATCATTCTAGATATTACATTATTTAGAACGGATTTTCAAAAATCCATTCTAGATATCTCACTATGTAGAATGAGTTTTAAAAAATTCCTTCTAGATATCTCACTATCTAGAATGGATTTAAAAAAATCCGTTCTAGATATCACACTTTCTAGAATGGTTCCATTTTACCCATTCTACAAATCTACCTTATAGAATGGTTCAATCGATAACAGAACCTGAACAGTAGTTTTTGGAGGGTAAAATGTATTTTCTAGAACGGGCACCTAGTCGTCTAGAAAGTCCGACTTTCTACAACAAATCGATCTGGAACGCCGCAAGTACCATTCTAAATTAGCAAAAAAAGGTATTCTAAATTGTTGTTTATGCACTAGTGATAACATCATTAAAATCCACTATAAAGAAAACGTTTAATTCACCGAAAATATTTATTGGTAAAAATAATCTAATTACTAAATTTTATAGTAATCTTCAAAATATTGACAAAAAAGTACAACTGGGGCAAAAAGTCAGGAATGCAAAGGTTGGAATCGCATATGCTTCCATTTGGAGAATCTGAAAATGAAAGATAATAATCATAAAAAAAAAATTCAAAGAAGAAAAGATTTTTAGGTTGTGATGATATAAGATGAAAATGTAATACTTGAAGTTAATTTAATATAAAGATATAGTAAAATAATGGTTGTAAATGATCGGTAGTTAGAGTTATGTAAGTGGTAGAATAGTAAGATGTATGAAAATTGTGTAATAATTATTTGTAATTGAATGGTTTATTTCTATTTAAAAAAGGAATTGAAATAATTGGGGAAAGAATAATTGAGAGAAAGTTAAAAACATAAGCATTTGAATATTATCAAAAATAAATCTCAAATTGTTTTTTAAAATGAAAACATATGCAATTGTAGCCAGAATATGTAATTTTCTTCACTTATTTGATGCTACTTTCACAAGTGTTTGTTATAATTCCCCAATGACATGTTATTTCAATTGGCATTGGATTTGCCATTCTTTAGAATTCGTTTTGATAAGAATTTATTCGTGCTGATTTTTTTCTTACATTAAATTAGTTTAATTTATCGTTTGTATTGTTTGACTTTTTAATTATTAATTATGACTTTTTATTTTTTTAAACATACTTATTTTGTTGACTAGTTATTGTGTTAGGGTAAGAATCATTTGATATGAGAAACTATTGATTTCATATTTATCTCTTTGTAAAATATCAAGTAATAAACTTAATCTACTTTTGGTATTTTATGACTCTTCTAAAAAGTGAAAATATGTAGTGCGTAAAATATTTAAGTCTTGAAAATTAATTTGATACACATTTAAGAAGGCAGAAATATAAGAGCGTGAGATTATGAATTGAGAATCTCCATAGTCCATTCCTGGAAGCAGTTCTTCAAGACCATCGTGTGGGCTCTTGAAGTTTTTATGGATGGATTTAAGCTGATTCGTTATGATCTGCTCAAAATAAGTTTTCATATAATACTAGATTTTATTTTGTTATAATTACTAAAGTGAACAAATAATCTAAGTTTTCTAGTAATATCTTTTTGGCCTAAGGCCTCGTACTATGAGTTTTTAACTCAAAAAGATTATCTCTGCCTTTTTTATATTTTTGTTGCACATTACACTAAATTTTAGTCTTGGTTTTATCAACATCGTCACCAACATTCAGTCTTTGATCATTTACTAAGTATCAGTAACCTACAAAACTTTAAATTAGCATCAAGAGCGGTCACTTGCCGTTATTAAGCAGTGATCCTTTTTTACTCTATTATGTAGGTGAGTTATGGATATTTTGTAGAACCCTGCCTACCGACCACCAACCCATGATGCATCCAAGTAGCAATCTGGAAGTGAGGATGCATGCGCTTATCAATAACATGGATGAAAGAGAATGGAGGGCCATAATCGTTGGCTGGGAACCACCAGGACATGATGATCCTGATGGTAATGCTATCCCAAAGGATGAGATTGATTGGACTTCAGATAAACTTTCTCTTTTAAATGCCAACACCAAGGCGTTTAACTCTCTAAAAAACTTCATTGACATAAGTCTGTTCAGAATCATTGTAAATCTCCGATTAGCAAAAGAAGCATGGGATGCACTCCAACTCACTGTGAAGACTAAAAGAGTGTCTAACGCACTAAACTAAGAATACTTGCAACTGATTTCAAATAATTATGAATGGAGGAGAGTGAAAGCATTACTGTTTACAGTGGATATTTTCTTAATATTGCAAATAGATTTCAGTCTCTAGGCGGCCTGTCACCGGAAGTTTCAACATGATGATAATAGCTATTGAGGAAGACAATGATACTTCAACCATGAGTTTTGATGAGATTTTTGGCTCACTTCAAACTTTTGAGATGGAACAACGGTTTAAACAACCTAAGGGGAGGAGCATCACCTTAGTTACTGTCATTGCCTTTGAAGTGTAAAACCTTGATCTTAGTGCTCTAAATCATGAGGATGAAACTACTGAGTTAGATGATTAACAAACTGTACTCATCACTAGAAGATTCTGATGCTTTAAACAAAGCCAATTAGTTTTCAGAAGATTGATGGAAATCCCAATGGCTCTAGATCTAAAGATCGCAATCACTATTGTTCTAAAATTTTGGACAATGTTCAATGTCATGAATGTAGCGGTTTTGGATGCTAGAAACATGAGTGTGCTAATACTCTACATAAAAGAGCTAAAACATTATTGTTATGAGTGATCATGGAGATGAAATTATTAAAAAAGTAACTGGGGAGTCAGATGTTGCAATGGCTGATTGTGTTGTTTAGGATGACGACGAGGATGTTGCCAACATCATGTGTCTTAATGCCTCAGTTGTGGATACTGAGGATGTTGGTGATGATATTGTGATTTGAACATATTTGTTTGTGATTTTTGAATGTTTTATGTCTTGATTTGTGTGCTTTAGTTGGTTTTAGTCATATTTTGTCCCCTTTTTTCTTATTTTTCATTTTCGTAGATTTTGTCATCTTTTTAGTATTTTCTGTTTTTCTCTCTTACTTTTTGTAGATCTTTATATTATTTTGCTTTTGTTTGTTTTAGGTAGTCGATCAAGCCTAAGAGAATTCTCAAGGATCACAACGGGCTCGATTTGACAAAAATACGATACAGATCCGCGAAGCACAACCTACGATCGATGCGCCATCGATGCCCAGTCGATGCGCCATGAGCGTGCCATTGACGAGGCCATTTTCCGGCATTGGTGGTCAGGCCATTTTAGAAAAAATGACTATTTTGACCACACTTTCACCCATATATATATACACATACACACATTCCTTTTTAGAAATATAAGCTCTTGGACCCCTTAGGATTTGGGTGCCCAATTATGTCTCTATTTCTTCTTCATCTTTTCCACTTTCTTCATTAATCTTTAGCATTTTTCTTTTAGTAAAATATAGATTTTTAAGCATTACTTGGATTTTGGACGTGAGCTTAATCTTAATTCGTGTATTTCCTTGTTCGAATGATGAAATCCACCATGGTTTGTAAGTAGACTTTTCATTACTTTTCTTTAATTGTTCCAAATTCGTGTTTGCTTTCGTTATGAGTTTTCTTGTTGGGTTTTGTAATGTTCTTGTTTAGTAGTTGTTTTTCTTGCATTTCTCATGGTTTTATGTTATAAAATTGTTAGAAACTCATATGATAATAATTTTTGTTATTCAAAGCTCATTTTCCATTTTTGTCTTCTTTCAAACTTTTTGTCTCTTTAATAATGTTCATGCTTATGTTAAGTTTATATTATTGCATTTTTTGATGATTGTTGTTTATAATTCATGGGTCTAATGATTAGATGATTTTAGAACCATCAATTGGTATTGTTGGGTGTTTAATTTACCATTTGGGATTGACAACCCCAACTCATAGATTAAATGTTCGATCAAATACCGATTGATCATGGAGACGATTCTAGAGCCCTAGACCCCCTTTTCAAAGTTGTTGATTTTGTTTCTCATCATTTAAATCATCGTCTTATATATTAGAACTTTAAAAACCAAAATTTGACCACGTTTTTAGAATAGTTTTTTTCTTTATTTCTCATTCGTGAATCAAATACAAAATCTACTTCCAATTAGTCTTCCTTGAGACTCGACTCAAGTCAAGTTTACCACTTACAATTACTCCGTTCTCTTACGGACGAAAATTTCTATAATAAAAAGTAAGTGCAAAAAGTCCTATTCAAAATTTGGCGCTATTGCCGGGGAAGGATAAAGGTTGTGATTTTTTGTGTTTGGTCTTCGTGAGATTTGTTTGTGTTTTTATTTATATCATTTATTTATAGTGTTTGTTAGTGATTTTTCTTTTTATTTATTTTTGTTATCCTCCACCGGTACGTTTAATCTCATGTGTTGAGTGTTGTGTATGCAAGGTACCTCGATGACCCTAACCGCATCCCTTGAGACCCGAGATTCAACAAGCCATTTCAAGAAAAAAAAAAGAGAATATCTAACTATCGAGCGTCTAAATCGTATGGCAACTCGTACGCTTCTCGTGCCCCTTAACTGACCATTCCATTGAGCCCCACTATTTGTGAGTACGATATTGATGATTTCTACTCCGAACAACTCCCAGTTTTCCAAGTTCTCCTGAGCGAAGATCTGCTTAAGTTCATCCGCTAGTATGATGCCATCACCCAAACTTTCCCTCTTCAAGGCCTTACAAAGGATCAAGTAATGATGCGACTTTTGTCTACACGTTAAAGGATCGAGAAATTACATGGTTGACAAATTTAGAGCTCGACTCCTTGAAAACGTGGGAAGAAGTTTACAATTGGTTCATGGGGATGTTCTAATCGCCTCAACCCGAACTAGATATCATGAGAAATCAATGGGCCCCATCTTCAAATTCATATAATTCAAGCCACAATGATCCATATGCTCCATCCGATCACCACGATCCTTGTTTTGGTCCTCACGCCCCGCCTCATGATTCCTACCGTCCGATCTATAATGATTCTTATGCCTCACTTCAATAGTCTTATAATTCGGTCTTTAACCCCTCATACACCCCACTTACCTCCAATTCTTTTAGCACGAGACATGAGGTTTTCACCCAGTTCTTACTCTTCGAGCTATGACCTATTTGCTCTACCTACATCAAATTCCTATGATCCGAGTTTCAAGCCTTATGTCCCCCCGCCAAATATCATGATTCGAGATATAATGACTCATATGATCCTCGCAAATCTTATTCTTGTAATTCAAACTATGATTATTATTCCTTGTCCCCTTCGTATAACAATACATATGCTACAATCATCAAACCATACCCACTTCACCCATAAAAGTCCATGAAGCTCGCAATGAGGTAAATCGACTTTATTTAGATGAGGTGCCAATTTTTGATGTAGTGGATCCCACTTTGAATGTTGGTGATTCGAGCTTGAACGCTCATTTGGGAGAGGTTTATAAAGAGGTTGAGAATGAGGATTTGGTTGAGTGCATCACCCATCCTATGCTTTTTGGTGAAATTTTAGACAAGAGTGAAGGGGTATTGCCGTTGGAGGTCCCGGAGAATGTTGGAGACTCGAGCTTACTTGCTCTTTGTGAGGATGGTGTTGTGGTGTTGGTTTTGGAAGAGGCCGAGTTTATCTAGCCTCATTTTGTTCCGCCCGATTTATTGTTGAAACTTAACTTTGAGGTGGTGGAAGAGATAGTTGAGAAGGAGCCTGATCACCGTCTCCTAAGACAGGATATGGAATTACATGTTTTTGAGAGCGTTGAGGTGGTGATTAAGGAAATAAAAGAGCTTGGATTGTTTCATGGTCATTCCATTTGTTCGACAGATTCCCTAGTTATTCTGGTGACTAAGCATCGCTCCAGATTAACTCTCGATTTCATTATGGTGATCGACTACTCGAATTTTCGACCTCTAAAGTGAGTTAAAGTTCTCATTTCTCTTATCCTAGAACTTTCTTTTCGTGCCTGCCCTGGTGATTTTCATCGCCCATTCTTACTCTTGGAGAGTATTAAGGCCTGGCACGATTGACACCTATTCTTGGATTCCAGATAGTGTTGCTCATATAAGTCGTCGAGCTTTAAACATTAAACAAGTGCTTCTTGCGAGGCAACCCAAGTTCTTGCTTTTCTTTTCTCATATTTTGATATTATGGGAGGATCGGTCAAAGTATGAGGCCCGTTTATGCATACCCAGAGGCATTCTTTGAAGGATCTAAGGTTTTGCTCAAAAACGACGTTCAAAGGAGCAAAAACAAGGCCTTGCAGAATTCTCATCGATCTACGCATGCGTCGACGTGCGATTGACGAAGTATATTTGCCCGCATTGGTAGACCGCCGATAATACGTCGATTGACACAAAACTCTTTGTTGTCCTCATCGACAACACATCGATTGATGCACCAATTGATGCAAACTCTCTATTGTCCCCATTGATAGCTCGTTGATCGACGCCTGATCGATGCAAAAACCTCTATCCTTCTCATCGATCGACGAGCCCTCCATGGACCACCTGGCCCGAACACTCACCTCAACTTGACCTTTCAAAAAAAAAGTACAAAAATTAAAAGAATTTACATGTCAATATTATTTCCAAATGTTCTCTTACTTCTTTTTATCATGTTTTCAAATAAAATTGAAATTAAAATAATAATAATATTATAAATAAATAGATAAATAATAGAAAGTTCAAATCTATTTTTCCTTTTTACATTTTATGTTTTTATTTTTGTTTATCATTTGGTCTCATGTGTTTAAAATAGGAAAAAATATATTTATTTCAAAAAATACAAAAATAATTTTCTTTTGTACATTTTGGTGTTTTTATTTTTATGTTTGAGTCTTTTGTGTTTGTTTTTCTCCACTTACCCCTTTTTGTAGGTTCCTATCGACTCGAACTCCCATTAGATGTCAATTCACGCTCGACTCATTATCATAAGCGTGACTATAGAGACGTCTCTCTCTCTCTTCCCTTTCACCGTATTTTATCTTGTTTTATAGGCAATGTGAGAATGTCATGGTTTAACTGTGTGTGTGT
>BMAC01000013.1:1817194-1828140 GCA_014905375.1 Phtheirospermum japonicum
ATATATGCATAAAGACTATATGTAAAATCATATCTACAAGAAATAAATACATACCTTGAGCAGATCAATTTTTCAAAGAGACGGTTGCAGAAAGGCGCTGGACAAAGAGGCACAAAATAAGCTGCTAGGTTTCCGTGGGAAATTTCGAAAATTCAATAGCAAAGATGAAAGAGATTTGGGTAGAATAATGGAATAGGTTTTGAATTTCTGTTCATAAATTATAAATGTGAAGATTCAATTCAGGAATTTGAGTTTTTGTTCACCAATTTCAAAAATGCCGCATTTTAGAGAAGACATCAATTCACAATATGCATCGGTTATTCTGCGAGAGACCGATGCATATTGTATGAGGCCAAATGTATTAGCACCGGTTCTGGAGAAAAACCGATTCTAATGTTTTCAAATGTTACAGATTTTAATTCATTATATGCATCGGTTTCATACAAAAACCAACGCATCAGGTTTTGAAATTTTGCTCAGCCAAAATTCACTTATTTCTCGTGATGCGCGCATAATTTAATTTACATAGGCATCGGTTCTAACAAAGAACCAATGCTCGTATTAGGTTATAAGCATCGGTTGTCTGACCACAACCGATGTCTATTTATTTTAATGAAATTTTTGGATTTTTATATTACTATAAGCATCGGTCCGATGCTATTAATTTTTCCCGGACTTTATAGGCATCAGTTGTTTTGGAAAACTGATGCCTATAACTTTTATTTATTAAAAAAAACGCGCAACTTTCGGCATCGGTTCTAACACAGAACCGATGCTCGTATTTTGTTATAGGCATCGATTGTTTGACCACAACCGATGCCTATTTATTTTAATGAAATTTTTGAATTTTTTTATTATTATTAGCATCAGATGTTTTGACCCAACCGATGCTATTTATTTTTCCCGGACTATATAGGCATCGGTTGTTTAGAAAAACCGATGCCTATAACTTTTATTTATTACAAAAAAAAATTGCACGACTATAGGTATCAATTTATGGGTAACAACCAATGCCTATAACTTTTTTTTAATTATAAAAATGACCTCGCGTGATATTAGGCATCGGTTGTTTACAACAACCGATGCCTATAACCCTGTTTCGATGGCATTTTTTGTAGTAGTGTTAGCTTGTAGTTGACGTAACTATGGAATATCTTTTCAGGGTTAGTGGATTTTAAATCAGAAGATTGGCTGGTTTAGAACATTCAAGAGTAGTTTAAATATATTTTCCCTCTAATGCTTGTGTTAGTTTAATTATGTTTTAATTATGAGATTATTATTTTACTAGCTTTGATTATGGATTTTCTATTTGGTTTAATTACGTTCATGCTTGCTCTAAGCTTATGCTATTTCATTTCTTGATGTTTCTAGGTTAGAATTTATGGGTTTAGGGTCTAAATGAATTTAGAACCATCAATTGGTAATTATCTGGTGTTTAATTGAGAATCAGGATTGACAATCCCGATTTGTAGATTAAGTGTTTGATAATTTGTCGATTGATTATGGAGATGAGTTTAGAACCCTAGACCCTCATTTATTAATCTTTTAAAAGTATTGAGTTAAATTCCTCATCATCTAAATTATTGTCTTGGTTCTTAGAAACTCCAAAATCTAAAAATTTGATCGTGTGTATAGCGTAACTTTTTCTTTGCTTTCTCTTTCGTGAACCAAACACAAAGATCGCTTCCAACTAGTCTT
The DNA here is from genome assembly GCA_014905375.1 of Phtheirospermum japonicum. Taxonomy (NCBI): domain Eukaryota; kingdom Viridiplantae; phylum Streptophyta; class Magnoliopsida; order Lamiales; family Orobanchaceae; genus Phtheirospermum; species Phtheirospermum japonicum. The sequence continues at coordinate 1,818,893 of BMAC01000013.1, forward strand.
CCTCGAGAGATCCAACTTGATTAATCTCACTGCATTATGATCGACCACAATCTCTTGCGGGTGATCCTTAAACATTTGTTAAAAAATAGTGTGTTTGAGATCACTTCAAAATTTAGCGCCGTTGCCGGGGAAAGCTAAAGGCCGTGATTATTGTGTTTTCTCTTTGTGGATTTTGTTTGTGTTTTTATTTGATATGTTTATGTATATTTTTTGTGTTTGAATTTTCTTTTGTTTGTCTTTCTTGTCTCTTGCCGGTGCTTTTAATCTCGTTTGTTGAGTGTTGTGTGTGCATGGTGCATCGACGACCTCAAGTGCATCCTTAGAGATTAGAGATTAAAAAAATGGTATTAAATTATCGACCTCTTTATACTGGTATTCAAGTTCCGCAGATTGCTATCCGACTTAGACCCAAGATGTGATCTACGATGTAGAGGATTCTCTATACGATCTACTCCCTTTGTTCCATTGGCTTCCGAGCAAGGATCCGATTCCCTTTTTACATAAGTATGACACTGTGACTGAAGATGCGACTCTTCTCATTTTTGTAGCGGGGTCAAACACTTACATAGCTTAATAATGTAATCCCCAACCCATGCTATCTTGGAATTCGGTAGATCATGTCATGGAGGACTTTTATTGTTCTTCATCCACCTCCTGTTCCTCTTTCTCGAGCTATAATTGTTATGCTCCATCCATTTCTAAAACCTAATTATCAAAAGGATTATTGACCATTCGAATCTTATTAATCTACGACTACTATTAGTTTCTAGTTCCCACCCAGGGGAAAGTTCCTATAGGATGGTACCCCCATATATATATCCAATGGGTCCACTTCTTATAATGAGTGTAGGCACAACCATCCAATACATTAGATTCAATGGATATAAATTTGTTTGAAGGACAAATACATCTTCGTCATTCTAAATATGCATCAATAGATTTCTAAATATGCATCAATTAACTTTTAAATGAACATTAATATTATTAACCGATATAATTACATCATTTACATTTTTCTCTCTCCTCAATTAATAATTCTCCTCTATTTAGTTCTCTTTATAATTTCCAAAACTACAAATATTGTCAACATAAATTGCATCATATATTCCTTATGACCTAAGGAACATTTCTCATACCGTTTTTTCCAACAAATTTGTACATTCAAAAGTTTGAATTGAGATTATTTCGATAAATCAAATAAAATATAAAAATCAGTGCATATTTAGACACATGTTAATGCACATTTAGAAGTTCATTGATACACAATTAGAATGAGAATGATGTTCGTATTACACATCATGCTTCTCCATACCAATCTCCAACAATTTTATTACATAATATATATTTACATGTCCGATGATTCAAGATTAGTATCAAAAATATACAATAAATACATGTTAAATATTTAATAGTCAACCATTATCTAACCGAGTAGATAAAATTTAGCCCCACTTACTCACCCTAAATGTTGAACCCATTTGATTTAATTCTTGTACATACGCCAAAAAGGAATTGTTATTATGAAATATTTTTCAAAGCACAAATCACTTGGAGTTATACATCAGCTCACATCAATCAATCAAAAGAGAGAGAGAGAGAGAGAGAGAGAGAGAGAGAGAGAGAGAGAGAGTTAATTAGGAGGTTGATAGCAAAAATATGTGCATATGCAGTAGCTCCCACTGCAAGTTCCATGTCCTTGTGGCTTTTCAGAGCATTTGTGCATGCATTTGTTTGACTCACATTTGTCTGAATGGAATTTTTGACGGCACCTATGCTCTGGGATCCAAACTGGATGTGCATCCGTCAACTTTAGGGCTGCAACGAGCAAACGGTCTAATTTTACAAAGATTTTAATTTCAAGGTATTGTTGTAGAAACAATATCTTCCAAAATATACACTAATTACACAATAATTTGCAGTTTTAGTTCTGTAGCTACAAGGGAGCACACGTGGCACAAATATAGAAAAATGTACACATGAGCGGGATTGATTTTCTCAACAATGGGTTAATATAGATACATGAGTTTTTTTTGTTTTGTTTTGTTTTCAAATCGTGATTTCTACTGGACTAACTTTGCGAAAACCCTATAGCTATAAAACTAAAATTGCAATTTTGCTAACAAATACAAAACAAGACCAATAATCAGGTATAGATTTATATTTTTCAAAACAATCTGGCAAGACCAATCATTTTTATAAGACATATAAATAAAAATAAATAAACAAAAAAAAATTATATAAGAATGAGGACAACCTGAAGAGACAGTGAGAATGATGAGGAAAATGATGGGTACAACTGATGAAATTCTCATTCTGAATTGAACTGGAAAATTCAGTCTTGACTCAAAACACAAGTATTCTCTTCAAACAAAGCATAAGCTCAAAGAAAAGCAACTGTTTGTACTTTTTACAAGCAAGAAAATGGTTTGGGCCAATATTTATACAACACCGAGAAAAATAGTTACTTCTATCACAAGGTATTTGCAGTGGCACATGAGATTAGCATTGGTAGTAATTGTCTTTTTCGGTCAAAAGAAAGAAATATTACTGCTGAGCTAATAAGATACTAATCCATTTAATAAAGTGTCTCATAATTAATAAAGTGGAAATTGGAATTAAATGAAAATGTGTGATATAAGCATCCTGGGAAAAATCCCTTGTGAAACAACTTCTTTACTTGAGCACAAGTTCTTTTCTTTGTGCCCACTCTTAAAATGAACTTGGGTTTGATGCCATAATTCCCTGTTTGTTGTAAATTGTAATCCAAATCGATGTCTTTCGGTTATCATTATTATTATTTACTTTATACCAAATTGAAATTGTGATCCAAATTTTGTATTTCACTGCATTTAAGCTATTACAAATTATAGAATATTGTTGGATGTTATTTTGTTTTCTTGTACTCGTACATTTTTTTTTCTTTAAAATGTATTACAGAGTAGTTAAAGTAAAACATTTATCAAATATAAAACAATTAGAAAAAAAAAGTTAATTTTTCACCAGAGATGGCTTCTCAGATTCAACCCATTAACCACATTGTAATTTGAAACTTGCGTTGTATAAAAAGTCTCAAACTATTTTTTGTTTTCCCAATCACAATTCTTACACTCAAAAACCAGTTTTAGAAACACCAACTTTGCCACCACAAAATGACTAAATAACTCAAAGTGTAGCTTCTGCAAATCTATAAAAAGACCAGACATCTATCATCACTCCAATCCGAGGTTGGTTATATTATCAATTTTCAGCTCGTTGCCATCATTTCAAATTAACAAAGAAACAGAGTACAAGTTCAAAATAACAGTTTCCAAATAGATAGACCATTAAAAAACCCGTAAACCCGGCCAATCCTTAGTAACCACCCTTGAGATCATTGACAACATCGTACGGGATGGGAGTGACGGTTTCAATAGTTGCACCTCCTACCATGAAACCGGGCTTTGGCCCTTCCGGCTGCCTCTTTGTGCTGATAATTTTACCTTGGGCCTTTGCTTCGGCCTTCAACTGATCGTTCTTTTTGATCCTCAAGAGGATCTCCTCGTGGCATCGAGATGGCTGAACATGTTCTATTCGAACATGTATTCTTTTCCTGATGATTCTGTTACCGACCTGAATGCATAAAAATAAATCAACTACAATTAATTGTCCGTAAGCATCAAATTGCTTGGGAAAAAATTAGATAAAACAAAAAACCACACAAATAAAAATTTGGAAAATTAAATCATATTAAAAGGCATAGGAAAGTTTGATAAACCAACATGTCCAATTAAAAAAAGCAAAGATAAAGCAAGAACCACGAAATAATAATAATTGTATATAAAAAAAATAAAAAATATAAAAAGCTTATTCTGGAAGATCTGAAAATGCGTTCAAAATAATTGACATAAACAAAAGCTCCACAAAACAAAGCCTTCAATTGTTCCACCATTTGTCACAATGCTTTAGTAGCTTTATACAACTATATGAAAGAATTGCCAAAATTTTGAATGCCTATCAATTAAAAATAAAAAGAGGAACAAAATAATATAAAAGAGCAGTAAATAAAAATATGGGGAAATTAAAGTCACCAATGATCAAGTGTATGTTTGGTAAGCACAATAAGCTAGCTTATAGCTTATTTGGAGAGCTTATAAGCTCCGTATTCAAATAAGTTTTGTTTGGTTAAACGAGCTTATTTGAAAAGTGAGCTTATCACAAATGCTCACTATTACAAGTGTTTCAAATAAGCTCAAGGAACTTTTTGATTTTATTCCTCTTTTGGCATTTTTAGTTTTTTTGGAAAACTACAATATCATGTCGTTGAAAATGTTTACGGTACCATGAAGGCACCATAACCCCCAACCCCCCTGCATTTACATCCATCCATTTACCCATATTTGTAACCAACTTTTGATCGAATGCTTGTGATCAAGTAAAGAATGGTGCCTTCACGGCACCGTAAAAGTTCCCTATGTCATTAAGTATTTCAAAATTTATTTTTATTTTATCACATTATTAATTATTACTTCAATGGACTTATTTTAGTATTGTGCAATTATTACTTTTTATTTATAATTACTAAATAATAATAATAATAATAATAATAATAATAATAACATAATAGGATTTACAATGCTAATATTAATAAATAAAAAATAACATCAACGAGTAGATTTATAATACTAACATTCTTTTAAAAAATAACTAAACATTTTTATTTATTATTGTAATTTAACAAAAACAACAATAATTAGATTTACAATGCTAAACATTCTTTCAAATAAATAAAAAATAACATGAACATTAATATATTAAACATGTACTCTTGTGTAATTTAATATTCTTGAGACAACATATCAGCTAAATTTGTCAAACGCTTTTATATACATTAGCTAGCTTTCGCGATCATTCATCAGCTATATTTTCAGCTTTGACAGACAAACATACCTGAGTGTCGTAGTATGACATGTCGAAATTTTCGAGTTCTGTGATTTTGAGGAAAGCCAACAGTGTAGAGAAAAAGAAAGTAATGAAATGAATATTTAAAAGAATATGGGGCATTATGAAGGGAATGATCCGTGATACATAAGAATTGGCTCCCAAACATCTCTTTTGTAAGATGTTTGGGAGCCTCTTATGCTCTCTACAAGTGTTTTGGTAATCTATTTTAAAAAAGAGCTTGTCAGTCTCAGAAAAAGATGTTAGAATGAGATGCTAGGAGTTTAGATCAGAACATTTGCCTACCCCCAACAAATCACTTGAATCTTAATTAATGAGTATCCTTTTAACACAATCAAGCTCACTATATCGTCAAATTCAAACCATTCACACAATCCAATACGAATCCAATCCAAAGGCTAATTATAGTGATCTATTACTCTTAATTCTCTTGAATCACCCTGGGCTTTGTGGGACGATTTAAGAGTGCTAACGTAAAGTTGTTGGATTGTTTTCAACATTAGGGTGCAAGGATGGGTTTGAGTTTGAAAGAATTAGAGTCTTAATTGTGTTAAAGAATACACATAGCCCAAGATTCAAGTGATTTGTCAGGTAACATCGGTAAAATTACTAAACTTTCACGCTACACTCTACATCCTACAGTGTGCTCGTCAAATATTCTCAGTTTGAGATTGATAGTGAAGACTTTACTCGAACAACATAAAAGTATGCACCGTAACCATCGGCCAAAGGCAATGACAGGTGCATTAAACTTGATTGAATCAACAACTGAAGAGATATCATCGACCCGGGTGCGAGATGAATCGAATTTGGTGGGAAACGAAAGTGGTAGAAGGAAATACTCGATTCATTGAAAATTACTGTTGTTGATTTGAGAGACTCAAGTTAAGGATCTCCGGACATCGTGATAGTTGAATATTTTATATACGAAGATGAATTGTTTTCTTGATGGTTATGTTACCCAATCTATTAAAAATTGGGTCAAAGCAGCTGGTTCGACAAAGAAGCGATTGTTGGTCCGGTCCAAACACCCCACGAAAAAAAAAATTGGTTGTCAAACCAATTTGACCATTAATTCACTGGTTCAACCGGCTAAGAACCGATCAAAACTAACTAATCCTACCAAGAAACAATTTTTGCCTCTCCATTTTTCACATTTTCTTTATGAAAAGGTGATATAAACTTAATTTTAATTCATTGTTTTAATTTTTCAGCTATATTAGATATATTTTAATTTCTATATTAATATTTCATATAAAATAATAAAAAAATACTTTTATTAAAACCGTTTGGACCGATTTAACAGACCAACAATTAAAACCGCTCCAATTCACTGAACAATGAATCTTGGGGAGACAGAGTCCCCCACCAGTCATGTTCTACATAGATTTGTGAACACATCATCACACTTTATTTAGTTAATTGTCTTTAAGCATCAAATAGCAAGGGAAAGCACTGAACAAACAATACATGACATAATATGAAAAAAGCTCTTTTTAGACCCCAAAACAAGCCTTCAATTCTTCAACCCTAAACCAAAATACTTTTAACACAACTATGTGATAGAATTGCCGACATATTGAATGCCTATCAAAAAATGAATTAAAGAAAAATAGAAGAGGAACGAAAATAAAAGAAAAAAGAAACAAGAGAGCAATAAATTAGAAAATCAAAAAAATAATTATAGTCTCAGACATCCAAAGGAAGGATAAAAGCAGCATAAGCTCTCAAGCCCGGCGAAGGCGAAAGCTCTTAGGCGGCCACTGCGAATATTTTGAGAAACAAGCCTTTGAATTCATCATAACAGACATCAGAAACAATTGAAACAAATCCGTCAAAGTAATAATGTCATGAGCACAAGGCAAATCCAGAACTGAGATAAAGTTATATGGTGCGTGAACTGAAACAAAAACATCTCAAAGCCAATTAAACTACTTACATGAACATACTAATAGAGCGGAATACTAAACAAAGCTGATTCATCTCTTACCAAAAATTCAATTTTTAAGAGCACAAACAAACACACACTTGGACCATAAAGTAGTACAAAATATTGCAGTTACATACATCTACAGTTAGACGATTAATACCTGCTTGTTGACTTCAACGCCGATGGCACGCTTGGTGACGTTCCATACCCGACCCGTACGTCCATGGTAGAATTTGTGGGGCATGCCTTTATGGATGGACCCGTTAACTTTCACATCGACATAATCGCCGATTTTAAAGATCCGAAGATAGGTCGTGAGGTGGGTCGGACCCTTCTTCCTGAACGGCCGGGCAAATAGATCCCTAGTTCGCGACCTCAGACCGTGACCAGCCGGCATTTTTCAGTTCTGTGAGTGTGTGAAGAAAGCTGAGGGTGGAGAGGAAACAATATTTATGGTAATGATTACATAATATAAAAGGGAATTAGGGTTTAAGGGAGGGAATGGGCCATGATGCGGTTGGGCTTTTAGCATTTGTAACATCCCTTTACATTTTGGGCTCGAGTAATACTTTCTTTTGGACAATTCTACTTGCGCCCATGGTAGTCTCACCCAATTCTAAATATACCAATGTATATTCCTTAATGTCTCCGCTGTTCACGCAACTTGAGAAAAAGATGATTAGTTGTTTTCGGAAAAAACTTGAAAAATTTCTTCAAAACCCTACAAGACCAGATCCTTTTTTTTTTTATAGATGGTTAGAACTTCATTTGGTTCGAATCATATTGAGAGGTCTACCGGAGACCAGAAATTGTTGAAAAAAAACAAAATCTCTTTTTTGTCCTTCTAGATGATCGAAAATCAAAGAAGTGGTTAATATATTCAAGATAATTGCGTATTTTGTTGTTATATACATTGAGGTAAATTACTTAAAATACCCTCCTCAAAATAAACCCTATTTCAAGCTTACCTATTTTTAACCACACCCATTTTCAAAAAAAGAAAAAAAAAAGGTGAAAGAGGAGCAGCAAACGGAAAGGCATAAATCAACGAAAGCACCACGAAATAAGAAGTCATCTCGAATATCGTCCACCAAAAGTCCCCATGGTGTTTCATTTTTTCCATTTTGTGGTATATTTGAAATTTGAATTTTATATTTAATTTGGTATTTTATGTGACAAATTTTGAACAATATTATTTATACGTTGAGTTTATATTCTATTAACATGAAAAACGAAGATTATGGTGCTCAAGATTTCATCCCTAGTCTATTGAAAAGATGTTAATATTTCAGTCAGTGGCTGCTGAAAGCTTTATTTTTATTTTGTTTACTACTCTTTATATCGCTTATATAGTAACCGATGTAATTAGTTTCGATATCAATTCAGAAACTGATGTAGAAAATTAGTTTTTACAAAAAAATAAAATGTTTTCTACATTTGTTCTTATAGAACAGATATAAAAAATTAGTTTTTACAAAAAAAAAAAACTTTTGTCTACATCGATTTATAAAGAATTGATATAGAAAGTAGTAAACAAAAAAAAAAACATTTCAGCAACTGAAAGCCAAAATTTGGTGATAATTTCGAATACTTGTGGCCAAACGGGTTGCGAACAATTCTTTCAAAACTCAAACCAAATTAATAAATTTGATGCGAAAATAATTAAATAATTGGACAAAAGTGAAGAAATACTTGCATTAGTTGTTCTCATGTCATTTTCATTATCCATTGTTAAGTATTTGTTGTGGTTGAATAACTACGATTTACAAAATGAATGTGAAGATTTTTTTTTATATGGTGAATAATCGAAGAATACTTTTGAATTGCTAGATAAATTTTTTTTATGGGTGTGTTTACCAATTTTAATTTTGTGTGTGGTGTGTTTAGCAATTAATAAGAAAATAGTGTGTTGGAATTTTGTAAGGTTATACATGACATTTTACCGAGTGACAGTTTTATAAATAAATATTTAACAGCTGCGACTATGAAAACCTCGGGTTTGAATAGAATTAGCCTTTTTTTTCTAAGAGAGTGAAGGGGAATTATTAGGTATATTCGAGTATACATTGTATCATATACTCGGATGGATATAATATCTTCAATGCAATAAATGTTCATTTTTGTAAAAATAAAATTTTATATTTGTTGTGATAAATTTTTAATTTTATTATGATAAATGTATATTTATGAACACATAACAAGTATAAAACTAAGCGTATTCGATGTGATAATAATGTCCATATTTTTTCTGGTAATTGTTCATCTTCATTGTTATAAAAGTTCATCTTCGTTATGATAAATATCAATATACATCATCGTAAATGTAAATACACAAACACACACACACACACACACACACACACACACACATATATATATA
>BMAC01000013.1:1828145-1860645 GCA_014905375.1 Phtheirospermum japonicum
TATATATTCAACTAAAGAAGCTAGAACAACGGCGAGGTTTTGTTACATGAATGGGGACCTATACAAGAGTTCGCGCTTTGGTCCGTACTTGAAGTGTTTGGCGAAGGAGGAAGGGTTGGAAGTGTTACGAGAAATATACGAAGGGTACTGTGGCGACCACGCAAAGAGAAGGGCACTGGTGGGAATAGCGTTGCGAGTTGGTTTGGGATTAAAAGTATGGCGAGCGAGCTCATTATGACCTGTTGGAAATGTCAGATGCACGCACCCGTCATTCATATACCCACGGAGGATATGATGCTTATGAGCTCGCCTTGCCTCTTTGCGCAATGGGGGATTGATATTGTGTTTCCCTTCCCAAGAACACCCGGTAACAAACAATACTTGGTGGTCGCGGTGGATTACTTTACGAAGTGGGTGGTAGGCGAGCAAGATATCATTGATTTTATTTTTAACAGTATATTTTGCAGGTACGACATTTCGCGAGTGCTGGTCTTAGACAATGAAATCCAATTTAATGGGCAAATGATCCAAAAATGGTGCAAACAATGGGGATGAAGCAACAATTTGCCTCTGTGGCATATCCCCAAGCTAACAGACAGGTCGAAGTCACTAACCGTATCGTGCAGGGAATTAACTTACGACTAGAGAAAGCAGGTGGACTTTGGCATGAAGAGCTCGCATTCGTCTTATGGGCTTATCGAACGACTCCGCGAACTACTACTAGCAAATCACCTTTCAGCTTAGTTTATGGAATAGAAGCTGTCATCCCGACAGAAATAGTGGGAGGATCACAATGGCTATTAACATTCGACGTGGAACAAAAGGAGCGGATAGCTAGAGTATCTATTGAAATAATTGATGAGATACATGACAAGGTCGCGGCACATGTGGAAAGATACAAACAACGAATCCAAGCAACCTTTAATAAAAAATTAAAATAACGATACTTCTAGGTTGGCGACCTCTTCTGGAAGTGTGCCGGTGCAATCTACACCACTAAGAAGCTGGATCCAAACTTGATAGGACCATTCAAGGTCACCAAGGTATTACAAGGGGGAGCATACGTGCTCGAAGATGCAAAGAGAAAAGTTTTACCAAGAAGCTGGAATGTCTGCCACTTAAAGAAGTACTATGCCTAGCTCTCCGGACGATAGGCTCGTACTTTACATAACTCTATCATTACTTATTGCTATCATGAAACAGATGCTCCATTAGGTCGGCGGTGAACTTATACTTTTGTCGCACTTTTCGCCCATTATGGGCTGGTGTCTATCAATAATGAAAAAAGGAGGGATTTCTGATGACATTCTATGGATTTCTATGGTTTATGAATATGGTTAAAATCCCGATGCTTTTACCAGGTCGGCGATGGGAATTATGGATATTATAATGGATGGATTTTTGTGTGGGAACATGTTTGATTTACATGTTCTTACATGTCCTTGAATATATTTGATTTACATATTTTAGGATATTTTATGAGGAGACATGTTTGATTTACATGTTTCCTTTCAATATTTATGTTTGAATTATATGTTGTTGATTTGGTCTTGTATGTTGTATTTGGCCTTATGTGCTGTATTTGTTTTGGTCTTACGTGCTGTATTTGTTTTGCTCTTATGTGTTGGATTTGTTTTGGTCTTATGTGCTCTATGTGGTTTTATGGTCTTATGTGACTTGTTGTGGTTTTATGAGGTTTGTTTGGTTTTATGTGGAAACATGTTTGATTTACATGTTTTCATGTATCCTCGAATATGTTTGACTTACATATTCTGGGATGCTTTAGAAAGGAGATATGTTTGGTTTACATATTTTCTTTCGAATATGAACATGTTTGATTTACATGTTATTCAAGCATGTTTGATTTACATGTTGCTCTTTGCGATCTCCATATGTTCAAATCTGATCTCTCGATTTTTAGCTTTATAACCTATCTGGGAACCTTGATGACGGGTTATTTTTAATGACTTGGGGGACTAGGTAGAATCTTGGTTTTCTTTGTTTTACTCTCATTACGATTCGGCGACCTAACTACTCTTTGGTTCGCATTATTCATGGTTAAGTATGGTTTTTTCTAATGGTTTTGGGATGTCCTTCTATAACCATCTTATGGAAAGTTGTATTATCATAAAAAAGGTCGTGCACAATAAAATTCGAGAACAATATTAAGTCATAATTGTTCATACAGAACCACTTGAAACCAGGCAAGGATACAAATCAAGTTGCAAAAGTCCAGAATGATTAAGTAGTATTACAATAAGGCACCAGGTCGTCGATGGGGGCCTCTAGCTCGGAAATGAGTCCCGCTTTTCGGATCGCTTCCCCCTTGCATGTGGTCCACCAAGCCTCATTTACAGGCTGGCTGGGATCACCTCGCCAGAAGGAGAAGGGAGGGAGTGAATTATTTATAGCCTTCGCATCAGGTTCAAAGCTGATGTTGGCCGCGGTGAGCTGCGCCTTGACTCATTCTATGGTATGGTCGAACCACTCTTGTGCTCCTCTCCCTATCTTGCCAAGAAAATGTGTTGTGTCACGGTACATTCTCCGCAGCTTGGTTCTGTAAGCATCTATGAACTTCTTGCCTACCTCACTCCTTAAGAATGTGTGATGACCTTCACCAACACCTTGCTTGTGAGTTATGCGACCAACTTCGCGTAGTTGCCTCTCTTTCTCCTGCAGCAGCCCTTCAAGTTTAAGCATTTGATTCCCCAGTTGCGTAGCTTCATCCCTCAAGCGAGCGGCCTCATCTTTCAAGGTTTCCACTTGGCTTTTCGAGATATTCATTTCTTCCTCCCGAGTGGTCATTTGGCGACGTACTTCATCCAGCTCTCCCTGTGTTAGAGATAACTGTTGTGTTTGCTTCTCCGCTTGAGTTGTCAACTCGTCACATATTTTCTGTAACTCACACTCGGGAGTCACCGCCAGTAATTGGTTAGATAGGGAAGTCACCAGGGAATCCAGCTATGACACCGGGAGCAATGAGAAAAGGGTTATCAGTTAAATATGTTAGAATGAAGTGTACTAAGATACATTGTTCGAAGATATTAAGTTACCTGGGTCGTCATTCATTTGTGAAGAAGTGATTTAATCTGGTTGGCATCCTTACACTGAGCCACACTTTTCTCCAAGTCCGTGGAGCTAGAAGTAAATACTTTTTGGAGACGGTGACGTTTAGGGACTGAAGATGTGCATTGTATGGGAGTTCGCTCACTAGCTGTTCTCTTTCCCGTGCCCTTATTCAACATATCTCACCGAGATACCAGATTTTCAGAATCATCTCGTTCTTCTTGCTCTTCTCTTGCATCCATAGCGAGCTCTATCTCTTCTTCCACTCCAATAATAGGAGCACGAGGTGCTGATGTCACTGCCAAGATTTGATCGGGTCGGATGATAGTTACTCCTTCCGAGCTCGATGATTGACAACTCGCAATGATATTTTCTGCATAAGAAAGGAAATGTATTAGTCAACTTTGATATGAAGATGAAATTGAGAGAATTGGAAATATTTTAAAATAAACCTACCGAATTCAGATCTGGTTAAATCCTTACGTCGCGAGTCGAGACCTACAAATGAAAGAACTCGCTCTGAATCTATGAGTCTCAACACGTAATAGGGATGCTTGCTCCATTCAGAGAGCAGGTCAAAGTATTGTTGGTAAAGGGCAGGCTATTTTTTAGAAGAGGGTGATATGTCTTGTTCGGGAGTTGAATTTTGCCATTCAGAGAGAAATGACCAAGTTTCAGTATTGTGGATAAAAAAGATTTTAGCTCGCCATTCATGGACTTTTGACGAGGGGTTTTAAGAAGCGCTTCTTGTGGAACAAAAAAAGGTAGAAGGAAACTTTTTGGTATTTTAATTGAAAACAAAAATGAAAAAAACCTAGGTCGGGCTATACATCATGGTATTCACACAAAATTATGTATCCAGCTAGAAACCTAATTAAATCGGAGGTCATCTGAAGTAGGGGGACTCTATACTCATTTGATATGGTGACTAGAAACCAGTGGGGGGGAAACCTAAATCCTGCTTTCAGGAGTTCGTCGAATATTGTAATATGATTTGGAGGAGGATGGTTTGGGTCCGTTTGTAGGATGTTAGGACGGACCAGTTCGACAGTTTCAGGAAGATTAAGAGCTTTTATAAACTCTTCGAGGTTACTCCGATCTGGGAGTACCCAGTGGTTCTGCGCAGCTACTCTGGTAGCTCGCAGGAGTTCAGGCAGGTCGAGGCGAGCCGACAAAGGCACTATAGTTATGGGGTTAATAAGAAAATGTTCGGGGTCAGAAGTTGAAGGCATTTCAGGTTCTACTATAAGGATGCCTTCAGAAATTTGTTCAGTTAAGGCTCTAGCCTGGGTCCTAAGTTCGGTCAAGGGAATATCTCCCTCCGGTTCGTCGATGAGAGTGGGTGGAAGTGTGGGTGATATTCCTTTTCGGATGGGTCTTTTGAGAGGAATTTCGGCCGAATCAGTATCAGAGGGTAAGTCTGGGTTTGCGAGGTTAGGGTTTGGAGAATTGGAGTTAGGTGAATCTATATTCATCATCAATCGATTAATGGGAAGGGCAAAAACAGACAAATTATACTCAATAACGCAATAATTTACAGTGAAAATCAGAGTAATTATTATCAGAATAAGGGATTAGGGGGACTTACTCATCATCTTGATCGGTGACGTTGATGCGGGATGATGGTGTGTCATGATTTTTACAGGAATTCGCAAGAAGTTTTAGCAGATGAAAATGGAGTATATTTTCTCTTGTTTTGCGTAAATGAGGACGAATGAAGGGGAAAGGGTATTTTTGTGTGTTGGGCAGCGTAAAAGCTGAAAAGACAGAAATTTTTTTTGAAAGGCGAGAAAGTTGGTAGGGTTTCTTGTGAGCCTTTGATTTTTGGGCCCATAAGATTAAATAAATTACGGGAAAATAATTTGTTAACACGTGTTCGACATGGTTGAGAGGCGCATTTAATGATCTTAAATGAGAAGTGATGACCAAGGGTTCGTTCTTTTTTCAAAAAGCATGAATGTTTGTCTTCAGAGACAACTCATGATTACATTCTACTTGGTTTCCTACCTTAACCAACCAGAATGTGGGGGACTAGCTGATACGACATCAAATATTCACGTCGTCAACATGCAGGTGATCATGCGGATTTAGTAAGTAATATCAGTAAGCGACCTCATTTTCTAGAAAGTGCAATCTTTCTGGGAGGTGGACGAGCTGAAGGGCAGCGACCTGATGTATTGGAGTGGCGAGCTCTTATGATCTAAGTACTATTATGCCAGCTCGGCGCTGAGTGGTAGCTCGGCGTTGAGAGTTGTGCCTCATGGTTTTGGGCTTTTGATGGGCTAATGCACGCTATTTTATGGGATCCCGACGGATTAAATCTATATACAGGCTTATTGGCCCATGATTGACATAGTAATTCAGCGAGAATTCTATTATTTATGGGAACTTAACATACTAGAGGTATCTTAATTCTAAGTCGCACTATTTATGGTATTATAGTAGGAGAGGGGAACCCTAAATTGGGAATACTTCTCTTACCTATATAAAGAGGACTCAGGCCTCATTCTTTTATCTCTAAGTTGATTTCATATCCTACGTTCTTGAGCTCTCGCATCTCCCTCACACACTCTCTAACTTAAGCATCGAAGGGCCTACGCTGGGGCCGTTCATCGCCTTAGCTTGGAGTTTTATTTTGCAGGATCTATCAGGTTGCTGCGCGTATATCAAATGTAGATCAGGTCGCTGACTTCACATTCAAGGTCAGTACTCCATATTCTTGAGGCACCAATCTTTTTGGTCGCATCACCTACTTTGGCGTAGCAGGATGCAACAACGACATAAATGTGTTAAAGAGGTCAAATGTATTCATGAACCTTTCAAAAGTTGAAACTCCCCCGGTACGCTTTGAAGTTAACAGTAATGGATATAACATGGGTTATTATCTTGCTAATGATGTTTATCCCGCTTGAGCATCATTTGTGAAAATCATCCTTCACCCAATCTCGATAAAACACGAGACTTTTGTACGATATCAAGAGGCGGTCAGAAAAGATGTCAATAGGGCATTTGGTATGCTCCAAGCACGTTGGCATATTGTGAAAGGTCCATCTCACATGTGGGATCCAGTCGACTTGGATTACATCATGAAAGCTTGCATCATTCTCCATAAAATGATTGTGGAGGATGAGAGTGAGGATATGCTCAAAGATTGAGATTTCCAAATTCGAAATAGTGACTTGTACCCCTGGATGTTATCCCTTCGAGAGACCCAAATGATGAATTCAATGCATTTATGGATTGACGAGTCGACATTCGAAATAAAGAATTGCATCATAGGCTTCAAAAGGTCTTGATTGAACATATTTGGAAGTCCTAATTTTGAAATTGTTATTAATATATATTAATAATTAAGTATTTGTAATGTTTTTAATTATTTAGATTATTGAAGGATTTGTAATGTTTTTAAAGTATTTGGATTATTAAATTATTTGTAATATTCTTAATTATTTAATTACATTTAATATTTTAATTATTAAATAATTAGTAATTTTTTATTATATAATTATTCGTATTTGTTTAATTATTGAATTAGTTGTAAGGTTTTTAATTGTTTTTTAATATTCTTAGTATTTTATTATCATTTTATTAAAAACAAAAAAGGTTTAATAAAATAATAATTTTTAAATTATCATCTCTCAAATATCACTTCAATATTAAACCTGCTGAAACCACGCAACACTCATCTAACCCTACTACTGATATCACTTATCCTCTAATATTTATTTTATCATTTTACGTTCTCTCATGAACTTTCTAAAATAAAAGTCTGCTTCAAGTATGATAGTTTTGAAGGGCTTCAATAACTTGAATGAACGTCAATGTCAGTAAATATGCTGGAACATATTTATTAACATATTTGCAAAAAGATAAATCAACAAGGATGTTCGCCTGTGAGTTGAAATAAGTCACAGATTGCGATCGTAGGCCAAAAGATATATTACTAGAAATGATTACAGATCATGGAACAAAAGGTTCTAGTAACATTACAAAAATTATAAAAAGAAATTGCTCCTACAAATCTTCTCGTTCAATTCAGTATGAACTCGAAGAACAAAAGTGAAAAGGAGCAAGCGTACTACTTTATGGTTTCTGTTTTTCTCTTATTGTCTTCGTCGTTCTTCAATTGAAAATACCAAGTACTTATAGCTCAACTTCCTTGAAGGAGTCCTTGTTCCGCATAACAAGGTCTAGATAATTATCTCTTAAGATATTTAAGAGATAAGGGCTCATTTACCTACTAACAATCTAACCAACACTAGAGTCCAGATAGGCAAATATTTCTAAAACAAATAACTTAATTAATAGGATTAAAAATCCCCCGTGGGCGATAATCATATCAATCTCCCCCTTTTGCCTGTCTGGACAAAAGCCAGAGAAAATCTCTCCCCCTAGACAAACACTAGTGAAGACTCCCCCTGAATTGCTGAGCTGGAAGAATGTTAGTAAAAATAATAGTAGCACTAGTACTGGCAAAGTCTGAGCTAAATCCAACCAAACAAAACAATAGAAAAATGTTTTAACAGAACGAAAAACAAATATTCAGAATCATTAGGGTTCAGAATCATTAGGGACATTAGGGATTGTGTGCCGTCCGAGTCCTCCGTGACCGGCGAGGGATCAGCATGGTATCGTCCTCAGACTTACAATGTACGAAATGTGAGGTGTTTGTGCTATTTTTGGATTTTTAAGTTTGAATTCTTGTTTTCTAGGTGGCTAAAAGGATTATATTCACTCGGTGGACGTTTTGGACTGGAATATCAGAAATCCGAGCCGAAAGAATCCATGATCGACTAAAAAGCCCCAAATCGACTGCCCAATCGACTGGTGGTCGATCGAATGGATACGGATCGACTGAAGGAGCTCCAAATCGACTGCCGGACAGTAGCCAACATCTTGCGAGTAGAGCAGTTAATCGAATGCCCTGCAGTCGATCGATAGGCAGTCGATCGACTGCAACGCTGACGACTGCGGGAATTTTGGTGTTTTTGATGTTTTTGCCCCTACAAACAACTATATAAAGCCCACACCTTACACCTTTGAAATAACTCCCTTCCCAACCATAACTTGGGTTTGGGGATCAAATTACTCTCAAGCTCTTGGATAAATCTCTTTTTCCTTAGGTTTTATATTCAATTTCAAGTTTTGATGTAATTTGTTTTCTAGATTTAGATTTACTTTCATGCTTGGCCTTGGGTTTGTAAGCCTAAGAAAAATCCAAATACTCCTTTGGATTGTTACTTTTGATGTAATTGCATTCAGGCTTTGTTTCCTTTCTTAATTCAAGTAAGTTTCCTTTTAATTTCATGTTTTGTGCTTTAATTCTATGCTTGTTCTTCATTTCCATGCTTTGTTCTTCATGTTATGCTTTTTACCTTAGCACCTTGATTTTTTTGTTAGATCTTAAAAATTGGATATGGAATCTAGATGAGTGACACATATAGATCATAGATCAAGTCTTAGATCATCTTGATTTTGAGTTGTTTTTGTGCTTTATTTGTAATTTTATTTTCATGCATAGTTTTAGGTTAAATCTTAGATCTACTCTTTGTTACTTGTTATTTTCCTTAAAGTTTTAAACTTTCATGTCAATTTCCATTGCTCTTTCCATTCATGCTTTCAATTTTTGCTTATTTGCATTATTTAAGATTTTATGCATAGTTTTACCTTGTGCTTGCATGTTTGTACTTGGTGAAACATTGCATTTTCTTGCTTGTTTTCATTATTGCTTTGCATTTTCTATTTGAGGCATACGACGAGGCATTCTACCAACTTGTTATTTCAATTTCTAGGATAGTTTAGCTAGTTTAATTATTTTATTTCCATTTTCCTTTTATTTTCCAAGCTTGAAGCACTTTAAAACCTTCAATTGAATCGATTTCCGATAAAACCGAGCCAATAGAACCTTTTATTTCCAAAACCACGATAAACTACACTTCACTCACCACTGAAGTGCTCATCATTGTAATTTTGGAGATCTTGATCAGCAAGGATCGAATAGATGAGCGAGGGAAAGGGCAGACCAACCTTAGTAGCACTGGTGTCGGCAAACTTCATCACACATTAAAAAAGGGTTTGGCCAAAATTAAACCGCATCCCTTTTCCAATTTGGAATAGGGCCTTTCCTTGTGAGCGCGTGACTTTGGTTGTATTGTTCATAGGAACCCAGTTGCACACAGCTACTTTGTGGAGAACAGAGTAGAGAGATGTGAGGTGTGAGCTGAGAAATCTCTTCGGCCACCAGTTAAAAACTTGGCTACTTCATCAAAGTCATCAACGGAAGCCCCCTCTTCATCATCTTCAGTCCCGAAGAACCTGTTAATCACAGAGGGAGTGAAAGAGTAGATTTTCTCATGCACAAAAACCTTACCACACTTCTCAGACAGCTGATTAGAGACTGAGGGAAGCATGTGGGCATAGAATTCAAGTACTGCCTCCCTCAAATATGGTACTGCAGTTTTCACTGTGAAAGTTAACCCCTTTTTACTCAGAAATTTGTTCAAAATTTTCTTCTCAAACAGTCCATAATCAACTCTCCTCTCTTCAATCAGCACCCTGTTGTGCAACCCACTGTACCTCTCCTTAGCTTCGCTTGTATAAAAATGAGGGGCATAGGCCTTTCCCACGTCCAACTCTTCATCGTCAGAGTCATCTCCCAGATCAAAACTTTTTTGATTTTTCCGCTTCAGTGGCATTGTCAGCTGTATCCACCTGTCTATCCTCAAAATTAGCATCATCTAAATTGTCACACTACTACGGTTATTTTTTTGATTTAAAGGCGGTTTTAGAACCGCCGTTAAATCCACCGCCGTAGTTGTTTACGGCGATTCTTGAACCGCCGTAGAAAGTATCACTTTTAACGGAGGTTCTTGAAAAATACCTTCTAGAAAGTCTATTTTCCAGAACTGACATTTTACGGCGGTTCTTAAAATCCCTTCTAGAAAGTATATTTTCCAAAACGGACATTGAAAGATACCTTCTAGAAAATAGTAAAAAAAATTTAAAAAAGAAAAGAAATGAAATGAAAGAAGGTGTACCAAAAAAAGCTCAAATATTAACAAAACTTCAAACTTAACATTATAACCAAATGTTTTTGCTCAAATCAACTCCGAATCTCAATAGCTAAAACCAAAGTATATGCCAAGAAAAGGGTCCCAAAAGAGTTAAGAAACATCGAGAAAGACAAAAACTTCAGATAACTATAATATCCAAGCAATAAATATGTAAAAATCATCAAATTTGCAAATAATCCAGAAAACAGAAATTTATGTAAAACATCTCTCGTCGGAGAGAAGCGCATTGATCTCTTTCTTCGACTCTGCAAACATCTCCTTGTTGTATGCATTGACTAAAGTAAACAACAACGTCCACCTTGGCATAATAAATGATGAAAAAAATTAAGTGCCTCATACACAGTTTTCAGAAAGTTTATGGATTGAATTTATGCAGAATCATATCAAAATTTGTATTTTTCAGAAGACGGTTAAGAATCATCCTAAGATAAAAACATGCGTTTGATCCCAAATATATATTACCTCATAAAGCCCTTTTTGGAATTCATCCAGAAAGGTGGAAGCAATTATAGTCCAAGAAGATCCAATAAGAAAGGAAAAGTCGAGCAAAACGAAAGTACCTGAAAATTGGTGTGGAAAAATATTTACGAAATACAATTGGAAATCTAGAATAATAACTTTTGGAGACAAATATAGGATAAGAGACTTACCGAATGTTGAGACCTTCCTTATTTTTCAATGAATTCGGAATTTCACCGTTAAGTTTGTTGTTCTGTAGAAATCTGTTGATCAAAATAAAAAAAGACCATTATACATTATAGTTTATACAGTGATATAAAATATTTATAGTCTGATATATTTACAACTTACAATTTTTTAATATTCAGTAGTCCCCCCAACGAGCTAGGAATTGATCCCTCAAGTTGGTTGTTCTCTAAATGTCTTTTTTTTTTCCCATATCAGAAAAAAAATCAAGATAATTTCTGAATCTGAATAAAATTACATAAAGAGAATAATATAAGGATTTTTTTCAGAGCTTACAGAATTTCTAAAGACTTTAGTGCACTCAAATCGAGTATTGTGTCCGAAAGCTTATTGTTTCCAAGCAAACTGAAATATAATTCCAATTATTACAACATTGAACAAGAAAAAAACATGTTACATTGATTTAAAACAAAACAAAACTTGCAGATGTTTGAGTGAAGTTAAGTTAGATAAGCTTTCTGGAAGTGGTCCGGATATTCCAAAGCCAGTCAGGTTCCTTTACGCATTTGAAAAACAAATATGTGAAAAACCCTTGATAATGTCTTGTCTTTGTGATCCTAGGCTAAAATAAACTTGTAAGAAAAACTTACAAAGAGTAAATTCGAAAGGGGCCGTTGTTTGAGCACGAAACACCGGTCCAGGAAGTTTCTCTCGGCAGGCAAGGATCACCTGCCCAATCTTCAGGCAGCTTGTCTATTGCTTTTCTCAATTCCTCTATCGCCATCACTGTTGAATATCCATAAAATATATAAAACAAAGGTAAGAAAATTAAGACACACTTACATATAATTGGTAATTACAAATATGGTCTTGACTTAATTATATAAAAACCCAATTATCATTCAAAATTACAAATACTTAATTCATTTTCTTTACAAATATCATCTTCTTTACAAATATAAGGTGGCTATTTTTAATTTTGAAATATAATTGGGTTTCTGTAATTAATTTAGATTTCAAGGTGGTTTTTATAGTAATCTATGCTACATCCAAACAGGCGCCTAAACAAATAATTTCTTGAACAAAACTATGGTTTGTTTAATTACTAAACTTCAAATTTTAGTAATTTTATATAAAAAAATTTATAATGGTTTTGAAAAATTTATGGTGTTGGGGGACCAACCCCCTAGCCATGTCTCTGCAAAACTATACGGATATAATGGACTATCTGTTGAGCTTGTTTAGGATATGGGCTATCCAAACACTCTAATTCCCAACACAAATACATAGCCTACATACACACCCATACATATAAAAGTTATGAGGCTGAAGACAGGCGCGCACATAAAGAGCAATGTGGGTGAAATATTCTTACAAAATCTTCAGCCATTGCTTTTAAATCTATATGTGGAACCAGTTTCACATTGGCTTTCTTCCGACGATGATTCACTGCTACAACCTGTGAGTAGTATTGGCAGCATTTCGCTAAGTTAGCAGCTAATTACTAATTCCAGATAAAAATTGAACTTACAATAGATAGACAAATATAATAAACCAAGAGACCTAAGTCAACATAGGAAAAACATCATACCTGCGCGAGATCACCTTTGTACTTCCCGTTCTTTACAGAGGCCTACATTTCCTCTGAAATTCCACTAGACTTACTTCTGACAGACAACAAATGAGATAATTCATTATTAGAAACAGCTGTCACTCAACTTGAGTAAATGGAGGAGAGCCCTTTACATGCCTGTATTATCAGAATGCAGATGAACATCAAACACTGTAAGCAATGTGTGCATGTATACTGTACATATGTCAAATTTTCACATTTGACACGGAACAACTATGTAAATAAACATCAACTCAAACACCATATCCAACCTGAACCCCCCCAGACAATGATAAAGATATTAATGGCATCTAGTAAACTAGGAAATAGAAATCACATTGAAGCTAAATAAGTAAACGAATCCAATTAAAAAGTTCCATTTTAAATTTCACAGCAGCTCGGAGCAAAAAATATAAAATAAAAAATAAGAAATGAACCACTATAAATATATAAGCAAGCATAAAACAAGTCACATGGCAAATGGGACAACAAGACTAAAATTTGGTTGCATTTAAAGTTTGTATTATTTCCCATGATAAGTTCATTCAACATCATGCAACAACATAAAATTAATTATTTCTAGCAATTTTTTCTTACCAATAGCTTTATTTTCAATGCTGTTACAACCTGATGAAAAATGTTACACAATCTGAAAACTCTACTTTGTCTACCCATTTTTACGGGGTCGATAACGTCGTAGTTTAATTGAAAAAATCGGTCGATATTTAATTGAAAAATCAACATCGCTTATGTTTCTTGGACATAACAAGCTAGAAGTGGGTTTATGGTTTGTGTAGCAATTTGAGAGAGAAGAATGTACCATCTCAATAATGATCTTTCATTTGTAGTTTTAAATTGCTCTCAATAATCTGCATAGAAAAACCAAAGGGATAGTTAAGAAAAACTTTATCTAACATTACTTTACTAAAAGAGCACAAACCAAATTATGAGGAAAATGAAAATAAATTAGACTTATAAACACAACCGTACATATACATGTGGCCCAAGTTCTTCACATGAGCAGATTTTTTTTTTTTTTTACCCAACATTCAACAACTCAAGTACCACCACTTATTCAACTTTCACATGTAACATGTGAATCTTAGGCAGGACATTATCAATAAAATCAAACATAACCTTGTAGTGAACAAAGGAAATACTCAAAGCAGCTTAAAAATATACCGTGTTTTACACGAATACATAATAGGAAGGATCAAATTCTTTTACACATTTTAGTTTAGAAAAATAATAAGACAATCAAAATTTCCAATTAAATACAAACTAATTTCCAAAATGAAGTTCCAGGCAACACTTGTTTCCAAATCACAATCCATGTTTTATCCAATGGACACCAATTAATTTGAAGTAGCCATTTAATATGAGAAAACTGTTGAAACTGAGATAAATTGACTCTCTCACACACCTTCAGAAATTAGAAAGGAGAAATACCTAGGCAGGGGTAGCCATGAGGGTGGGGGAGTCGAATATGTCAAGAAATGGCGGCTTGTCTGAGTCTTTCGGACGGTTGAAGAGCATGTCCGGAGTCGTGGCAGCAATAGAAGCAAGCTTCGATAGAAAGGGATGAATGAATATGCATATAGAACTGAAACAAAACGAAGAAAATTATTTAACGCAAACTTTTTTGCAAGAAACTACAGGAAATCATAAATCCTGCAAATCAATAACCTTCGTTTGCTGTTGTTCGGGTTCTATCGCTACCACTCGGAGCTCCAGTGAGTCCCAACCGGCACAAAGCACCTGCAATCAAATACCAAACAGAGTTAAGGATAGAATGGGGTAATAACACAAAGTAAATACCAGACAAATGAAATGATAGAAGGCTGAAACGAGGAACCCTCTTTCACGGAGAAAGACGTCGTCGATCTGGGCTGCACGGCGCTGGCGACGAACTCCGGCTGATCTTCTTTGAAAAAGCTCACATCTCTCAGAACTCGGTCCCCCTTTAGTCTCAACAGTGAACAAGGAACGTGACCCCAAGGACGACTTTGGTTCGACTCCCTTCCCGAAAACCCACATGGCAAACACACTAAAATTTGATGCACCCACGCTCAAAGTTTTTCGCACAAAGAAAAATGGTGAGAGTGGTTGAGAGAGAAAAGAGGGGCCGCTCAAATATGAACAGTGTAATCTGGGTAGTGAGTCTCAACTAGGTTTAGGAGCCAAGTATGTCAAAGAAGAACCGAAGGTTGAAATTAAATTCCTAGAATAGACGGTTCAGATCGGGACTTAGAATAAGTCAATGAGTCACACTGATAATATGGTCAGACTACTTTCTATGGCGGTTTAATATAACCGCCGTTAGATGTTATGATATTCACAGTGGTTCCAATGGAATCGATGTTAAAATAAGCTAGCCTCCAGTTTTTACGTTAGTTCACTTATAACTGTCGTAGAATAGGTGAGCTTTTACGACAGTTTTTGGATAATCGCCGTTAAATTATACATTTAACAGCAGTTTTCTGGAAAATCGCCTTAAAAATAAATTTAACAGCATTTTTTCAGAAACGCCGTTAATAAAGCGCCTTAGTATCTTGTTTCTGCAGGAGTGTCAGATGCAGTTGAGCTTGAAAAGGAGACTTCTTGCGCAGTAGTCTGAATTGAAGGAGATGAATGAGCAGCTTCAGAAGAAATGTCAGGCAGGGGTGTGCCAACATCCTCACCCACATCAGGCTCACCAACAGAAACAGTCCTTTATGAGGACTGACTTGAGTCTGATGATGATTGTTCAGGTGAGTGGCATGCACGAACAACAGCTGGAGGCACAGAATTTGAAGTACCCTTCACAGGAAGGGCCTTACCCAATTTCAACAGTAAAGATGCCAAAGGTGCATCTTCATCAGCCAGAACATCCTCCTCATCAGCCTCCATTAATTCTGAATCTGGTGCCACCATGTTTTGAGGAGTGAGACGCTTCCTCTTAGCGCGAAACTTTTGCACCATTTCAACTTCAGAATCAGGGGAAAATGGAGTGATAGGTATCTCCTCTTTCTCAGCCACCAGCCCCTTCGGCGGAGCATAGTCTGAGTTATCGCTATCAGTCAAGTAGTAAACGTCCTCCAAAAATGACATTCTTTCCAGCGGAATACGCCTGGGCCCACCAGAATGGCTTTTGGGAATGACCTTCGGTAGGTCACCCGGGTTAACCCCCCGCAGACGTCGTGAGCGCTTTAATAATGGGTTTCCATTTCTCTCGCAAGTTTCTACAATTAATTTTAAATTTAGCAGATTATTCACATCGATTCCATTGCTGGGGTTACCTGGGAGAATGGCGGCATAGGGTTCGACTGTGTCACCAGAAGGGCAGTTGAACTAGATCAGTCGACGGACTTGGCTGTGACGGCTTTGTAGAATAGACCCCAGTGTCAGGTCCCTGTGTTGGAGCAGATACACCAACATTCGTATCCATATTTGAGGGATCTCTGTGTTCACCTCGAATATCAAGGGGAACGTATCTCGGAAGAGTGCCGGAGACAGATCTATCCTCCGATGTCATCACCTTATCTGACTGGGAGCGGGCAGGCTTTTTCGATACCTTTGTTTTTCTTGGACTCATCTCCGATCAAAAATTAGGGTTTGGTTTGGCTGAAAGTACTGAATGCGAAAGGGTTTCGTGTTGAGACTGTTTTTGACTGGATCGAGGGAAGAACCTGACACACAGAGAAACTTAAGCAACTTGTGAGTATTAGTGGATGGTAGTAATTACCCTAAGGCTTGGAAAGATCGGAAGTGACAGGCCCACTCTTCAAGCCCAACTCCACCTTTAAACACAATTACTCACAATAAAAACAAGTGCAACAACGACTTAAGTCCACAAGACTCTGATTATAACCCACTTGACATTTGAGACATCAAATTAAAAGTAAGATTTGAGCAAGAGAAAAACAGATTTTTGTTATGAGCATAGTTTCACAAAAACAAATACTTTAAGAGCAAAATCCACCAAACATGCATGTCCTGAAGGTATGCCTAAAAGGAATGACCTAAAACAAGAAAAAAAGATACGGTTCACAAATGCAGTAGAGTGTTAGTACTTTGTGTGATGGCATTAGCACTGACATTCAATCAACAAAGTCAATGAACTGACAATTCTTAACTCGGCGAATGATAAGGTCATTTGTATTTGAGGATATTTGTGTCCGGGAGAAAGAGGATCTCCACCTAATCAGCATACTACCAATCCATAGATAGGATTTTTTTGATTTTAGTACATTGGCAAAAAAATAGTCATTCATGAATGAATGGCTGGGACATCCTTCAAAATTTTTAAATCAAAAGATTATGAGCACACCGAGAGAAAACTTGTTTCTGAAAAAGTTAGCCCACAATTGTTTATTTCGAAACTTTCAGCCCCTTTTGACATCACACTCGAACCGCCAATATTCTTGCATGTGTGAGTTGTGCAAGACCTATTATGTGTTATGAAAAAAAAAATGCATGTTGAAAAAAAGTATGCTGCAGCTGAAGTTACTAGAGGTGTTGCAGCATTTCCGGTAACAAAAATCAAATAGAACATAGGCCGAGGGACTTCCTTAATCTGGAAAATCCCTCATAGTCTAATGCTTTGGTGAATATGTCAGCAAGTTGATGTTCAGTTCCAATATGCTCAATACCCACAACATTTCTCTCAACCAAATCTCGGACGAAATGATGTCTGATGTCTATGTGTTTTGTTCGAGAGTGTTGTACAAGATTCCTCGAGATGTCAATTGCACTTGAATTATCACATAAAACATTAAGGACATGACTTTGTAACCCATACTCCTCTATCATTTGTTTCATCCGGAGCAGTTAGGAACAAGCACTACCTGCAACTACATACTCGGCCTCGACAGTTGATAATGACACGCAATTCTGCTTCTTGCTGTACCAAGAGACCAGATTGTTACCTAGAAAGAAACACTCATCTGTTGTACTCTTCCTATCATTAGCGTCACCTGCCCAATTAGAATATATTCAACAAGATTAGAGTTAGTGTCCTTTGTATACCAGATTCCTATATTGCAAGTTACATCTATATATCTAATTATGCATTTAAGTGCCTTTAGGTGAGTTTCTTTCGGATCAGACTGATAACAAGCACACAAACAGACGCTATACATGATATCTGGACGACTGGCACTTAAGTACAGAAGACTGCCAATCATGTTCTTGTACACAGTGTGATCAACACCTTCACTAACATTGTCCCTTGACAGTTTTGACTCGATCCCATGGGAGTCTTCATGTGTTTGGCACTGTCGAGACCAAAGCGCTTCACCAAATTTCTTGAATACTTTTCCTGAGACAAAAAAATACATTTTAAACTGTTTAATTTGTAGCCCCAAAAAGAACGATAAATCACCTTCCATGCTCATCTCAAAGGTGGTAGACATGCTTGTCACGAAGTCTTTGAGTAGTTCATCACAGTTAGAACCAAACACAATGTCATCAACATAGATTTGAGCAATTAGTATCTTGCGATTGTTTTTCAAAATGAATAGAGTTTTATCAACTTCACCACGTTTAAAATTCATTTGAAGAAGATTTTGGGTGAGCCTCTCGTACCAAGCCCTAGGAGCTTGTTTCAGCCCATAGAGGGCCTTTTTCAGTTTGAAAACATAATGTGGTTTCTGAGGATCTTCAAAACCCTTGGGTTGCTCAACATAAGCTTACTCACTTAAAACACCATTTAAGAAAACACTTTTTATATCCATTTGGTGAAGAGATAATTTCAAGTGACAAGCAATTGCTAGTAGTAATCTAATTGACTCAATTCTAGCTACCGGAGCAAACGTTTCATCAAAGTCTATACCTTCAACCTAAGTATAACCTTGAGCCACAAGTTTGTCTTTGTTTCTTACTATATTTCCCAGTTCATCAGTCTTGTTTCTGAAGATTCACATTGTTCCAATGACGTTTCCACCATACGGTCGTGGTACCAAGTCCCATACGTCATTTTTGGCAAACTGGTCCAACTCTTCTTGCATGGCATTTATCCAGTATTCGTATTTAAGGGCTTCCTCCACCTTCCTGGTCTCTATGGTGGATATAAAACAAGAGTAATTAGTTAGAGAATAGCATGAGGCCATACATACCAGTTTTACCATTTCCTTGAAATTGATCTGTTTATTTCGTTCAAAGATCCAATGACTTGGGATGTGGGATGATTCTTCTGTATCCAGGAGGGTTGTTTTGCATGTAATAGTTGTGTTTTTTCTAGTATTTCTAGTTAGAGATTAGCGTTGTTATTAGTCATTTTAAGCCGTTTATTCTAGTTCTTAGGTCATTTTCTTGTTTATTTGCTTCTAGGCTTAAAGTGTACAAAGTGTGAAGATGTTTGAGCTATTTTAGGGTTTTTAAGTTGGAATTCTTGTTTGGTAGGTTCTAAAAGTATTATATTCATTCGACGGACGTTTGGACTTTAGAACGAGAAATTCAAGCCGAAAGCATCCAGGATCGACTGAAAAGCTACAAATCAACTGCCCGATCGACTGGTCACGGATCGACTGAAAGAGCTCCAAATTGACTGCCGGACAGTAGCTTCCCCCGTTTTGGCCAGGCAGTCGATCGACTGGCAGTCGATAGACTGCACTCTAGTCGATCGACTGCGACGCTGAGGGTTGCGGAATTTGGTGTTTTTGACATTTTTGCCCCTACAGACAACTATATGAAGCCCATATCTTGCACCAATGAAAAGAACTCCCCTCCCAACCCTAACTTGGGGTTGGGATCAAATTACTCACAAGCTCTTGATAATTTTCTCCCTTCTTAGGTTTAGATTCAATTCCAAGCTTTGATGTAATTTCTTTTCCTAGATATAGATTTAATTTCAAGAACCTCCTTGGGTTTGTAAGCCTAAGAGTCCAAGTACTCCCTTGGATTATTACTTTTGATTGCAATTACATTCAAGCTTTGTTTGATTTCTTAATTCAAGTACGTTTCCTTTCAATTTCATGTTTTATGCTTTAATTCCATGATTTGTTCTTCAATTTCATGCTTGTTCTTCATGTTATGATTTTTGCCTTAGCACCTTGAATTCATGTTAGATCTTAAGAATTGGCTATGGAATCTACATGAGTGACACATCTAGATCATAGATCGGCTCTTGGATCATCTTGATTTCAAGTTTTTCATATGCTTTATTTGAAATTTTATTTTCATGATTGTTTCATGCTTAATCTTAGATCTATACTTCGTTGCTTGTTATTTTCCTAAAGTTTTAAACTTTCACATTAACTTTTCTTGCCCTTTCAATTCATGCTTTCGATTTATGTTAATTTGCCTTATTTGAGTTTTTATGCATAGTTGTACCTTGTGCATGCATGCTTGTACTTGGTGAAACATTGCATTTTCTTGCTTATTTTCATTATAGCTTTGCATTTCCATATTGAGGCATACGACCGAGGCATCTGACCAACATGCAATTTCAATTTCTAGTTTAGATTAGTTAGTTTAATTGCTTTATTTTTATTTTCCTTTTATTTTTCAAAGCTTGAAACACCTTGATTCCTTCAATTGAATCGAGTTCCGATAAAACCAAGCCATGAACCCATTGATATATCTCAACACCACTAAAACTCTTCTAATAAAATGGCGCCGTTGCGACTCGGCTTGTTTAAGGCTTTAAATTTGGTTGTAGTTTAATTGCGTTTTTAAGCTTTCTTTGTTATTTGACGTTTTTTTTTTCTTAGTATGCAAGGTGCTTATAGCTATGGTGGCTATATTCCCGACATGGGAGGGCATGGTGCAAACCATGTCGGGAATGAGATATTGTATAATGGCCTTGGCAACGTGGGAGGGCATGGTGCAAACCACTTTGCCAATGGTGGTTTCGGTTATGGGCAACCCGGCATGGGAGGGCATGGTGCAAACCATGTCGGGTTTAATGGTTTCTCGAGCGTGAATGGTTCCTTGGGTGGTTATGGAGCTCCAAGTTCCTATCCTACCGCGCAAGCTCAGATTTCTATTCGAATGTGCAAGCCCCGAATTTCGGCCCGTATGGCTATGGTGCTCCACAAAATTATCTGAATATGCCGAGCCTTAATCCTGGCCCGTTTGGATCCCCACCCAATTATAATTTCAATCCGATGATGAATATAACTCCGAGTGGAAATGTGGGTGGTGGATATCCGAATCCCGGCCCGTATAGCAATTCTTATCCTCCCAATTTCAATCAAGCCCCGATTGGTGCCACTACTAATGCCCAAGATATCGATTCTTATGCGTACTTTGGAGGTTTGAGCTCCGATGCACCCCCTATCCGCACTATGGGCGATTTTAACAAACCATTTTTGGGGACGTTTCATCCTCCCAAGCAAAAATCTTTGCAAGCGACGTACTCTAAAGCAAGCATGGCTTATTCCTCTAAGGATCTCGAGGCTTGCGAGTTGTCTGGAGAGCTGAGATCCATTGTTGCAAGTGGCCCCCTCATCCGCACTAAGGGGCATGTTAACAGACCTTTCGTGGTATGTGCATGGTGTGGAACGTGTGATCATACTACCGAATCTTGCCCTTTAACTTCCTCATTTAATATGCCGTTACCTCATTTGGAGGATATGTATGGAGGCCATGGATATCCGGTGGGACTCGATTGTGATCCACCATTGTTTGCTCCGCCGCCGACTCCTAATCCTCTTGTTACTCCTCATGAGGGCCTGTTTCATATGGCTACCTCGATGATTGCTCCTACTCCATCCCCCAATCCGGATATATGGGCCATTACACGACAATTTTCAAGTCCGCCTTCACATACTTTTCCGGTTGCATTCTTCGATAAGTGTGGGGTGGTTGAGGATATGGTCGTCTCACCGTCGGAAGAAGATGTGCTTTCAAATCCGAGTGTTCTTAGTCCTCTTAGCTCCACTCTCGTGGACCTCCCTTTGCTTTCTCTTTCAAAAGGTTCTATTTTCGATCAAATATATATGGACATGATCGAAAGTATAGTCAAACGAGTTTATATGGAGAATAGGAGCATTGAGGAAGATATTATCTGGGATGTCAATATTGAGGATCGTCTTGAGGAGGACGAGCCCCTTGTTCTTGATGACGAGCCCCGTGTTCTTGATGATGAGCCCCTTGTTCTTAACAATGAGTCCGTTGTGCCTCTATGTACCCAAGAATTATGTGAAAATGTTTGTTTATGGGTCATTGAGGGCAACGACAACTTGTTAGAGGTGCAGGTGGGGGTTATTGATGGTAAGATTGAGAAAATTGACGATTATCTTGAGGAGGAAGAGGGGAGCAAGTCAATTACCATCCTTGCAAATTCGCATCGAGAGGAAAAGGAGGAGAGGATGGTTAAAGGGCTTGATGTTCTTAAGAGTGCTATTGATTGGATACCGGGAGTGGTTGATAGAGTTAGCCCCTCGAATTTGATTTTTGATGAAATGGTGAGAACCGGGATTCGGAGGTTGTTATTGGAGGGCTTGATGTTTATGATTTCTAAAAGCGAGTGGGTGAAGCCCATTGACTTGGTGCCCAAGACGAGCGGCTTGTTAGTTCTTGAGGATGAAAAAGGATGGTTTTTGGCCACGAGGGCTTCAACGGGTTGGAGGATGTTGATCGAGTGTAAGAAGTCTCATGAGGCCACAAAGAAAGATCATTTCCCTCCCCCATTTATCGACCACATGATGGACAAGCTAGCCGGCCATTACTCTTTTTGATTTTTTGATAAGTCGTCGGGGCACTTCAAAACCACCATTCCACCCGAGGACCTAGCCGAGACGAGCTTCAATTGCCCATTTGGAACGTTTACTTTTTGGCTGATCTTATTTGAGTTATGCAATGCGCCAAGGACGTTCCAAAGAGTTGATCCTCTCGACAAGGAGGAGATTGTGTTGGTGGGTCCTCCCGTGATCTTTCCACCTTGACCAAAAGGGAGTACGTCGAGCTAATGACGTAAAACAAGCGCTTCTTGGGAGGCAACCCAAGTTCTTCTTGTTTATTTCTTTTATTTTCTTTCTTTCTTACTTTCTTTCTTCTTAAAATGAAAATCCAAAAATATTTGGAAAATTACAAACTAAAAATAATATATTCGAGTTGTCTTTTAGTCCTTTTTGGTCTTTAGTTTCGTTTTGTTTGGGTCTATGTTCTTGTATTTTTGATTTTATGTGATTTTCTTTTCTAGGTCTCATTTTCCGACTCCAACCTTGGGTGGTTTGATAAGGTGGTAGCGTTCATGAAGCCGTGAGATACTAGCCATGCTCAATTTTTTCTTGGATTGCTTAGATGCTTAGGGGGACCCCACCGAGCTCGACCAAAATTCGCTCGGTTAAGGAAGTTTCTATTCAACCTCTTTTTACTTATTTTTCATTAAAATGCAATGCGGGCATTGCATGGTTTAAGTGTGGTGTGGGTAGGTGGTTAGGTTCTTGGTTTTTGTCAAGCATGATTTGTTGTTCCTAACTCGAGCCTTGGCGAAGTGACGCATTTTTGGCGAAGTGATGCTTACTATTTGCGCATTTATATGGTTGAGTCAATTTTTATGTCGTTTGTGTCTTTATTACATTATTACATTGTTGAACAACTCCACATACTTGGAAGTTTGAATAGTTTACTTGTCGGGTTTTTGCATGTTTATGCCTTCTTGTGTGAGGAGTTGAATTTTTGTGCTTCGTCCAAACCCGCTATATATATATATATAATCAATATTTCCTCATGAAAAGATTGCAAAGCTCTAAAAGCTCTTTTGATTTTGCTCCCAAATTCGGTGCAAACTAGTGAGAAGCCTTGTGTGATTTATCGGCTTGCTTGCATTTTTATGGAAATTGCATTGAGGAGGTTTGATTTTGCTCGTACATGATTTAATTTGAAAATGACCTTGAGGCACATATATCACACTTGTTCCAGCCATATCCATATACTTAAGCTACTTTAAAAATCCCAAACGAGCCCCCTTGAGCCTATGTCCCGTTTCTTGTTAGCCGAGCTCAATTTGAGCTCTTATATCTTCATGATTTGTGAAGTGAGAGGGTATGTTGTTAATTAATAAGAAATGTGAGGGAATCGATTCTGGGTTTCGGGTTTTGAGTTGCTTATACAAAAAAAAAAAGGGAGAAGAAGAATAATACTCCAACACAAATCACAAAAAGTGATAAAGCGTGCGTTCAAGTGAAAAGCCTAATTCAAAAGGGCTAATTTAGCAAAAAAGAAGCAAATTCAATGAGCTTCTAAGTGTTGTGAAATAAAAGTCGGAAGAGAGTGAGTGAACGAAAGGGTTTAGAACGAGAGTTTGGTGAATTGGGAAACGTGAAGCAATTATAAGTTTTGGGTTTTTGAAGTTAAGATTTTGTGTGTTATTGATCACGTTTAATCGTGTGTTAGCCACTATATCCAAATATTCCATACCTTACCAAAGAGCCAACATTACAACCCATAATAAGACCTCTTTCGATTCTTATTTGGTCATGTACTATGAGCAATTTTGAGCGTCCGATTTGTGAAATCTTGACAAGGTGCAGGTATTGACCGACTCGAGCGTAGACACGTCCCATATCAAACACTTGAGCGAATTGAGCGAACACCCTAAGAAATTCCATTTGAGAGGAATTCATCAATTTGCCTTGCATTTGAGAAAGAGTAATACGAGCAATGCTTGACGATAGAGAGTCTATGTTGATAATCCCATCTTATTTATAAGGATAAGCACAAGGATTTTTCTTCTTAAATAATGTTCAATGCATGTACACTCTCGATTCTTTTCGTTGTTCGAGGACGAACAAACCGATAAGTGTGGGGTAGTTGTTTTACATGTAATTGTTGTGTTTTTCTTAGTATTTTTAGTTAGAGCTTAGCGTTGTTTTTAGTCGTTTTGAGTCATTTATTCTAGTTCTTAGGTCATTTTCTTGTTTATTTGTTTCTAGACTTAAAGTATACAAAGTGTGAAGATGTTTGAGCTATTTTTTGGGTTTTAAGCTGGAATTCTTGTTTTGTAGGTGGCTAAAAGGATTGTATTCACTCGGCGGACGTCTGGACAGGAGAACGAGAAATTCAAGCCGAAAGTATCTATGATCGACTGGAAAACTCCAAATCGACTGCCCGATCGACTAGTGGTCGATCGACTGAAAGAGTTCCAAATCAACTGCCGACAGTAGCTTCCTCCGTTTTGGCCAGGCAGTCGATAGACTACACCCTAGTTGATCGACAGGCAGTCGATCGATCACCACAGCAGTCGATCGACTGCGACGCTGAAGGCTGTGGGAACTTTGGTGTTTTTGACGTTTTTGCCCCTACAAACAACTATACGAAGCCCACATATTGCACCAATGAAAAGAACTCCCCTCCCAACCCTAACTTGGGCTTGGGATCAAAGTACTCACAAGATCTTGATAATTTTCTCCCTTCTTAGGTTTTAGATTCAATTTCAAGGTTTGATGTAAATTCTTTTCCTAGATTTAGATTTAATTTCAAGCACCTCCTTGGGTTTGTAAGCCTAAGAAGAGTCCAAGTACTCCCTTGTATTGTTACTTTTGATTGCAATTACATTCAAGCATTGTTTCATTTCTTAATTCAAGTAAGTTTTGCTTCAATTTCATGTTTTATGCTTTAATTTCATGCTTTGTTTTTCAATTTCATGCTTGTTCTTCATGTAATGATTTTTGCCTTAGCACCTTGAATTCATGTTAGGTCTTAAGAATTAGCTATGTAATCTAGATGAGTGACACATCTAGATCATAGATCGTCTCTTGGATCGTCTTGATTTCAAGTTTTTCATATGCTTTATTTGCAATTTTATTTTCATGCATTGTTTCATGCTTAATCTTAGATCTATACTTCGTTGCTTGTTATTTTCCTTAAAGTTTTAAACTTTCACGTTAACTTTTCTTGATCTTTCGATTCATGCTTTCGATTTATGTTAATTTGCCTTATTTGAGTTTTTATGCATAGTTGTACCTTTTGCATGCATGCTTGTACTTGGTGAAACATTGCATTTTCTTGCTTATTTTCATTATAGCTTTGCATTTCCATATTGAGGCATACGACTGAGGCATCCGACCAACATGCAATTTCAATTTCTAGTTTAGATTAGTTAGTTTAATTGATTTATTTTCATTTTCCTTTTATTTTTCAAAGCTTGAAACACCTTGATTCCTTCAATTGAATCGAATTCCTATAACACCAAGCCATGAACCCGTTAATATATTTCAACACCACTAAAACTCTTCTAACAAGGGTACATATCTGTCCAGAGATGTAGAAATTACTTCAACAGACTGGTCTTCTTCAGATTCAGAGGTTTCACCATCAGCGTCTGAATGCACCTGCGATGTTGGTTCAAGTGTTGCAGCACTTTCAGTAACACTTGGTGCAGTTTCAAATATCCCCCTTGGAGTGAGTAGGAGAGATGACTGTGGACTTTGAATCAGATCAACCACATCATCCCCAGCAGAATTTCCAGAGATGGCAACTAGTTCATCAAACCTTACATTCACAGACTCAAGCATAGTACGAGTTCTTAGATTAAACACCTTATAAGCGTGGCTATTTACTGAATATCCCAGAAAGACACACTTTTCGCTTTTAGAATCAAGTTTTGTTAAGTGGGATCTGTCATTCAATACATAGCATACGCAACCGAAAACATGAAAATATTTCAGGTTATGTTTATTTCCAACAAGAAGCTCGTAAGGTGTTTTTCAAGTTCCTACCCTAAAGTATACTCGATTAGAGATGTGACACTCTGTGTTAAGAGCTTCTGCCGAAAACCTTTTTGCCAGATTTTTTGAAATTAACATGGTTCGAGCCATTTCTTGTAAGGATCGATTTTTACGCTCAGCTATTCCATTTTGCTGAGGCGTAGTTGGTGAGGAGAACTCATGAGAAATTCCGTATTTTTCATAAAATTTCTTAAAAAATGAGTTCTCAAACTCTTAACCATGATCGGTCCTAATTCTGCCAATTTGCAAGGAAATTTTTTTACTAACACGTTTGGACAGTTTTTGAAAACTTTCAAAGGTTTCAGATTTTTCATAGAGAAACTCAATCCAGGTGAACCGAGAGTAATCATCAACAATAACGAATGAGTATTTCTTACCACCAATACTTTCTGCCTCGGTTGGACCCATGAGATCCATGTGAAGCAGTTACAGGCACCGAGTGCTGTTGAATGGGTCACTGGATGGGACACCCTGGTTTGTTTCCCTTTTTGACAATCACCACAAACGGATGGTTTGTTGATGACCAGCTTGGGAATTCCTCTCACATCTTTTGACTTGACAAGTCTTCTCATCATTTTTTAATTGACGTGTCCCATCTTTTGATGCCACAGTTCGGACTCAGATGATTGTGCACTTTGACACCAGACCCTGCTGTTCACTTTGTAGCAGTTGTTTGTGGTTCGAGTTCCGATGAGAATGCATCGTTTAGAGTTGTCAAAGACTTCACAGGTGTCTCGTCTAAACTTTACATGAAGATCATCATCGCAAAGTTGACTGATGCTTATGAGGTTGGCAGCTAGACCTTTGACCAGCAACACATTCTGAAGTTTAGGTAACCCTTCAACATTCAGAGTTCCTTTTCCTATAATCTGACCATGACCACCACCACCATATTGAACTTTGCCTCATTTGTGCTGAACAACATTGGTCAAGTGTTCTGCCGATCCTGTCATGTGTCTAGAGCACCCGCTGTCAAAGTACCATGAGTCTTCAACTCTGGACTTCAGCGAGATGTAAATCATGTTGCACTGGGTGACTTTCTTACTTACCCACACCATTCTGTTTTTGCGAGTGGTGTTAGTCCTGATGTTGGGGCATTTCTTCACTGGCATTGGTTTATCAGGGAATGATGCTCTTTCTGACTTGAGTTTCTTACAGAATGGTCTGATGTGACACGATTTGAGCAGTGATGACAGATGTAGGTACGCTTTCTTCGCTTGAATTTTTCCACAGAGACAGACCCTTCGGAGGATTTGTCACCTTCTTTGACAAAGACTGGAGCCTCAAACCCTATCCCATGTCTGGCCATGGTTCCAATAGACAGGATTTCATCAAGTTTGGTTGACCTAGTGTTGAGTTTCTTGAGTGTCATCATAGCTGATGAGAGTTCCCCCCTGGTTCTATCCAGTTCTTCTTCTCGTTTGGTCAAAAGAGCTGCTAGACGCAACACCACAGATTGTTGTTCCTTGTCAGCTCGTGTTAGTCTATTATTATCTTTAGAGAGAAATTTGACCTTCTAAATAAGTATGCACCAATTTTCATACAGCTCTTCGTACGCCGCAGAAAAATCTTCATTCTCATCACTTTTAGTTGTGGTGACTGAGTTGAAACACACAATGTTATCCATACTGTCAGTGTCATCCCAAACAACACAGACGTTCATGGCGGCAACCACCTCGGTTTCTTTTGTCTCCTCGTCATCTTCTCCATAACTCATGGCGATAAAACTCTTCTTCCTTAGGGTATTGGCACATTCATAATTATAATGTCCAAATCCTCTGCACTCATGACACTGAACATTGTCCAAGTCCTTGGTGCTGTTTTGATTTTTGGGTTCAGATTTCGCACTCATAGGAGTTAAGTGTCTTCTTTGGAACATGTTGGAAGACTGTCCCATGAGCTGAGGAGTACTGGGCTCGGATGCAGACTTAAGGTGACTGTTTAAAGGTTTCCTTGAGATGTTCTTTTTCTTTAGGAAATCACTGAATTTTCTAGTGATGAGAGCAATGCCATCGCATCTAAGTTTGCATACTCAACTTCGTATGCTATGGCAGCAAGGTCAAGGTCATCATCTTCAGAATCCGGGGAAGAAATGAGGGCAATGCTCTTCCCTTTTGGTTGCTTGATTTTTAATTACATCTCATAAGGGAGCCAACAAGTTCATCAAAATTCATGACAGAGGTGTCTTTGATTTCTTCAATAGCGGTGATCTTCACGTTGAATTTCTCGGTCACTGATCGCAGGAATTTACTCACAAGCCTTTCATTTGAGATAGGGGATCCCAGAGATTAACATTCATTTGAAATGTCAAGAAGCTTTGCACTGTAGATGGGAATTGTTTTACTTTCCTCTATTCTCATCACTTCAAATTGTGTTGCCAACATTCTTAATTTGGTTCTTTGGACTCCTCTGGATCCTTCACAAAAAAGCTGTAGTGCCTCCCATGCTTCTTTGGCCGTTTGTATGTTGGAGATGATTTCAAATAAGGACACATCCACAAAGCTGTAGATGACATTCAAGGCTTTGGTGTTGGCATTTGAAGTAGCAAGTTCTTCAGCAGTCCAATCAATTTTATTTTTCAAAATGATGTCACCGTCCGGATCATCCCTCATGGGAGCCTCCCATCTAGTTAAAATTGCACGCCAGGATCTCTCGTCCATCGTTTTTATGTAGGCTAGCATCCTGACTTTCCAGATTACGTATTTTGTTCCATCCAACACATGAGGTCGGATTGCAGTGTTCATTACATTGTCCATTGTTGTTCTTTAAAGTCCGCAGGATTCTCACTTAGCAGAGTCAAGTGATCGCTCTTGATACCAATTGATAGTTTTGAAGGGTTTCAATAACTTGAATGAACGTCAATGTCATAAAATATGCTGGAACATATTTTCTAATATATTTGCAAAAAGATAAATCAACAAGGATATTTGCCTGTGAGTTGAAATAACTCACAAATCGCGACCGTAGACCAAAAAATATATTACTAGAAATGATTACAAATCATGGAACAAAAGGTTCTAGTAACATTACAAATATTATATAAAAAGAAATTGCTCCTAAAAATCTTCTCGTTCAATTCAGTATGAACTCGAAGAACAAAAGTGAAAAGGAGCAAGCGCACTATTTTATGGTTTCTGTTTTTCTCTTCTTATCGTCGTCGTTCTTCAAATGAAAACACCAAGTACTTATAGTTCAACTTCCTTGAAGGAGTCCTTGTTTCACATAACAAGGTCTTGATAATTATCTTTTAAGATATTTAAGAGATAAGACTCCTTTACCTACTAACAATCTAACCAACACTAGAGTCCGATACATAAATACTCCGCGGACGATAATCATATCAAAGTAAATCACGCAATCCGAAATACGGAGGAGAGTACACTGAAACTAAAAAGAATTATAAAGACTTGTACTGTTTTGGAATTCTTTGCACAGTATTCTTCATCAGTAATCCGGAATATGCAGAAGAGTAAGCTGAAATTCAAAAGAATTATCACTGCTCTTGGAATAAGACTGACTTTTTTTTGGGGGGGAGGGGTTTGCTTTTCCTTTTTTTTTTTCATGAAAATTATTTTTATGGTGATAGGCATACTGATATCAATAGGACTGGGCATTCGGGAGAAAAAAAGTACTCACGATAGCTTATATATCTAAATTTAATTTTACTTAAACAACCAATTTCTCAATTGAAATTAAGTTTATATATAATGTATTTTCTTCTTGGGTTTAGCCTCACCATACATACTCTTCAATATATAAACTAATCACCCTCGATTAGGTTTAACAAAGTCATCTAGTATTTGTTAAAATTTCTTATAACTCGAGTTATCGTTTATTTATATTACACTTATCAATTTCTTTTTTATTCGATTCACACTTCTATTTGATTTATTTAGTCACACTAAATGTCCTGCACCTGGCTCTTTTTTTGTCTTTTCTTGACAAACTGGGAAGAAACTTCCAAATCTCAATTAAGTGTCTTAAACGTGGGTTTTAGGAAATATGACTGAGTTGTTTTTCAAGGGTAGAGTCTAAAGGTAATGATTATACGAAGCATGACTTACGTCGGCATGGGTTTCTAAACAAGTCTTTATTCGATTTAATATCAACGTCCTTTTGAATTTATGTCATTAGTTACGTTCTTGTTTGGCTTCGTAATCACGTCACAAGACAATTAGCTTGACTTCTTTAACCAAAACATATATACATATATAATAACCATTAAGTGGGCTCTCTCCGTCTACACCTCAACTAAACTAGTTAGTTAGTTAGTTATCCACCATGGCCGCTATTACCATATTCACCATTCTTCTCATCATCTCATCGAATTTCATCCCATTAACAAACTCCCATCAATTCTCAAGACAACTCTCCAAAAGAGATCTGGGCCTGAAAAACCAAAAAATCAGCTACTTCTGTTTCTTCTTCTATGACAAACCCAGCAAACCCAATGCCACCGCCATGCTGATCGCCGGCCCCGCCATGACCAACAACCCCAGCTCGTTCTTCGGCGCCCTGGTTATGATCGACGACGCTCTACTCGAGAGTCAAGATAAGAATTCCAAAATCATCGGAAGGGCCCAGGGAATGTACGCCGGGGCGGATCTGAATACCACGGCGCTTCTGATGGTCATCAACTATGTGTTCACCGAGGGATCCAAGTATAGCGGCAGCTCACTCAGCGTGTTGGGCCGGAACGCGGTGACCCAGAACGTCAGGGAGCTGCCGATCGTGGGCGGCACCGGCGTTTTCCGGTTCGCTCAAGGGTTTGCTCTGGCGAGCACAAAGTGGTTTGACAATAGGACTGGGGATGCTATTGTGGAGTACAATGTCACCGTCCTTCACTATATATGACATTGTTAATTAATGTGATATTCTTATGATTCTGCTAATAATAGTAATACTGTGTTTAATTCTGGGGGTGGGTTTCAAAGTCATGGTTTAATAATGTCCTTTTTGTTCAGTTGTTTGTGTTAGTAATATTATTATAAAGTATTACAGCTAGTAGTGTGTGAGGAAAACGAATCGAGCCGGGGTCCAACGAATATTGTATTGCCCAACTTTATCCTAATCGTAATCGAAGTTTATAATATTTTTTTGAGTCTGAGTTAGTTATAATCTCAATTGAGTTTTAGTTGAATTTAATATGAATCGAGCCCCAATGCCCGAGTAGTATCATAGTTGTATACCTATCTTATTAAAATATATTTTCGAATTCGTTAAGATAATGGATTGAGCTTAAAGGCCGGTTTTTAGGGGGTATACGAGTTGAGTATCAACTAATTTTGTTCATTTTTCAATCCTAGTAATTTTGAGAACTATACGTGCTAATATAAATTATTCAAGACACATACTTAATCTAAGTTAGAGATTTACTTAAGAATTGGAAAGATTAAAGTTGCACTCATATTGTATTGATACCATAATCAGTTATTTGATAGTAGTGTTAAATCATATGCTTTCGCAAAAATATTTTTAAAAATACAAAACTTCCCATAAAATTAAAAAATTAAATAAATCTCAAACGAAGACTATATGACTCACCAATGCTTCAAGGTAATTAGAATTGGTTGGATTTGAAAAGCAGTGGCGGTGTGATTCAGTAATATTCATTACAAGAGCAGAGCAGCAGGTGTAATAATTATCCTTAACTTTAATTAATTTATTTGTTTGTTTAATTTGAGAATTTCGTAGTTGGTATCTTTTAGTTGTGCACTTGGTAGATTTTCAGATTTGATGTCCAGGCGTCTAGCTCCCAATCCTGACCTCCATAAGATAATAATACTAAAGCGAGTCATGTGTGACTTCGACAGAATCAACTTGGGGATCAAATAATAACGTGTGATTATTTATTTATTTTTATCGTTTTCTCTTTCTTTAAATAATAATAATAATAATAATAATAATAATAATAATAACCAATATATCTTATTTGTTAATTTATTATTTGTTAATTCTGTTGACACATTATTGATACGTGATTTTGTGGTTGCTCCTAATGACATGTTTCGTCATCTGATAACCCTAAAAGAGGATGTGTCAGCCTCTCATAATTTGTGCTGAAATACTTTTATCTTTTTTTGGTATAAAATAACACTTTTCTCTCTTTTTTCTATCTACTTGAGAAATTAGGGTTTGTGAAAACATCTCACCCTCTCTCTGTCGTCGCTTCTTTAATTTTCTTACTACGGTTCGTGAAACCTAAGTAAAGATTTTTATTTCTTTGTTTGTTTGTTTGGTTTTATATATTCTTCTTCTCGAAATTTTCTTAAGCCAACCCAGATTTATTTGCAATTTCTTTGATTTGAAAGTAATTGTTAATCCTTCAATATTTCTCATGCTATTAATATGAAGGATTAATTTTTGGTTTTGCATAAAAACAAAGTTGCAAAGATAGTTTGGGAATTTGATTTTTTTTTGTTTACGAGGGTTTTATTCTTCAATTCATT
>BMAC01000013.1:1865645-1933035 GCA_014905375.1 Phtheirospermum japonicum
TGAAAAATCAAATTGTATCAAATACTTGATACACAAAAATACTCGTCGCTTCTTCTTTAGTAGAAATCCTCCGTTGGTTACACAACGTAGAGATCCTTCTAATTCTCCAGCAAAGCTCCGAGTTTCTTCTTGTCTGAAAGCTTTACAGTCTGCCTGCGGTGTCCACGACCCTTTTTGGCAGCTGGGGGAGCACTAGAGGTCGCCGGAGCCGTGACAGTCGCCGGAGGCACAAACTCCTCGTCATCAGAGTCAGTGGCAACGATAATATCTTTGGTAAGATTCATATGCTCAATCAGGACAAAGCGACGTGGTCCTGCTTGGCTCTTAGGAACCGCCGGCGGAATAACTCCGGGAGGAATATTCCTTAACCGTCGTGACCGCTTTAGAGTGGGGTCATCGGTACGCCCAAAAACCTCGACAATAAAAGGTAGGACAGGAGGGTTGTCGACGTCAATCTCGTTGCCAGATTGACCGAGAATCACCTGGGCCGAAGGAGCGGCGTCAATCGGGGTTGTAATCGGCGATATGTCAAGAGAGCTCGCCGGAGCGAAACTACTTGGTTCGTGAACAACTGGTGATGGGTGTCGGACAAAAATAACACCTATCTCCTCGCGGATGTCCAGCCCACCAAACCTCGTCAAAGTTGTAGCAACCTGTTCACCGGAGCGTGCAAATTCTGTCGGAAGTTCAGGAACCCTAGACCTAGGAGGTGAATTTGACATCCTACAAATCCCAACAATACATACGACAAAGAGTAATAAAATCGAGAAATACTGAGAGGAGTTAGAGTTTGAGAAGGAGTTCAATTGCACAGGAGAGAGAATTGAGGTGGGCCAAAACGGTAAGAAAAGCACCTTAAAAACACACACACAAAAAAAATTACCGTTGGGGAGGAGAGAGGAACCACAGAAAAATAGGAAAAAGAATATTTACACAATCTACCCTACTATATTTAAAAATAGGAAATATTACCCCCGGTAATATATTCCTTTCTAAAAACAAGCCCACTATCCCTCAACTCAAGGAACTATATCTCAACCTTAACTACCCATGAATCCCACTAAATCAAACTACTTAAAAACACACGGAGATCGAATATTAGCTGAGGATTGAGCCATCACCATAGAAATATAAAAAACATACTAAGTGAACAATACAAAAAGAATACCAATCTCATAGTATCTACCCAGCACACCCGATCACAGCACCACTGGAACAACCAAATAACCACATCCTCAAAAAGCAAGAGACATCAGAATAGGAAGTAAACAAGAGAAACAGAACACCCAGCAACACAGGCAAATTCACAAAATATGAATGTCTTAAATTATGCCTAAAAAGATGACCTAGAAAGGTTAAAGATAAATTCACATAAAGATTTTTAGAGATTTTGATCGGTGTTGCTTTTCATGACTGATGACATTGGACCCAACAATGCATAGGCGAAGTCAATGAAAATAAACCCCTTGACCCAAGTTAATGACAACGTCAAAATCGCTCAATAAGGTGAAATTTAAAGATCAGAACTTTAGTCTAGATTTTCTTTATCTTTTTAAGATTTGAAGAGAATTATTATATCTTTAGCAATTGCTGTTAACACCTTTAGTTTTTGGACCTAGGAGAAAATCTGTTTCTGCGGGAGAGTTTCACAATCACCAAATAAAAGAGGTTAGTCCATTTGTCATCACTTTTATTACAACACACGACCTTATTTCTCTTTAAATTAGACTCAATGCATATGTATTATGTATGAAACAGAAAAATAAAAAATGCATGCAAGTTACACAAGATGTTATGACTGATGACATCTTTGGGTGTCATAACATCAAACCTAATACGGACTAGACTATGCACATTCCGAGATATCTTCTCAAACGAGAGAAGGTCTCCAGGTCTAATACTTTTGTGAATATATCTGCGAGCTAGCTGTCTGTTCCCACATGTTCAAGACTTATTATCTTTCTCTCAAATAAGTCTCGGATGAGATGATACCTGATATCAATGTGCTTTATACGAGAGTGCTGAACTGGATTTTTTGAGATGTCAATTGTGCTCGTATTATCACAGAGTACGGTCAAAATATTACTATGGAGACCGTAGTCCTCAATCATCTGGTTCATCCAAAGAAGTTGCATACACGCACTTCCAGCTGCAATGTATCCGGCTTCGGCTGTAGACAAGGAAATACCGTTTTGTTTCTTGCTATACCAAGAGATTAGATTATTCCCTAAAAAGAAACAACCCCCTGTAGTACTTTTCCTATCAACTACATCCCCAGCCCAATCTGAGTCCGTATAACCTACTAATTCAGTGCACGTTTCTTTAGTATACCATAACCCTAAGTCACTCGTTCCTGCCACATATCGAATTATTCTTTTAACGACTTTTAGATGTGACTACTTAGGGCTAGCTTGATATCTCGCACACAAGCAAACACTATACATGATGTCGGGCCTGCTGGCTGTTAAATAAAGGAGACTACCAATCATGCTCCTATAAAGGGCGTTGTCAACACCAGACCCAAAATCATCTCTCGACATTTTCTTATCTTTACCCAGAGGCGTTCTCTTAGGTTTCTCACCTTCTAAACCAAACTTTTTGACCAAATTCTTTGCATATTTGGTCTGTGACAGAAAAACTCCATCATCAAGTTATTTAATTTGTAGCCCAA
Organism: Phtheirospermum japonicum; assembly: GCA_014905375.1. Classification (NCBI taxonomy): domain Eukaryota; kingdom Viridiplantae; phylum Streptophyta; class Magnoliopsida; order Lamiales; family Orobanchaceae; genus Phtheirospermum; species Phtheirospermum japonicum. The sequence continues at coordinate 1,868,317 of BMAC01000013.1, forward strand.
GAAAATACGAAAGATCACCTTGCATACTCATCTTGAACGTGTCAGACATTTTGACCATGAAGTCCTTTACCATCTGTTCATTAGTTGACCCAAAAATAATGTCATCTACATAAATTTGGACAATAAGAATGTGTTTATGGGATTTTAGCAGAAACAAGGTCTTGTCAACCTCACCTCGTCTAAAATTTAAAAATAATAGATGTTGAGTTACCCTCTAATACCAAGCTCTTGGAGCTTGCTTTAAACCATACAAGGCCTTTTTAAGTTTTAAAACAAAATTCGGTTTATGAGGATCCACAAACCCTTTGGGTTGCTCAACATATACTTCCTCACTCAAAACACCATTCAAAAAGGCACTCTTAATGTCCATTTGATGTAGTGAAGTTTTTAAATGATAAGCAACTGCAAGAAGTAATCTTACCGATTCTATACGTGCAACCGGTGCAAATGTCTCGTCAAAGTCGATACCCTCAATTTGAGTGTATCCTTGCGCTACCAACCTAGCTTTGTTTCGAATAATGTTCCCAGCTTCATCCGTCTTGTTTTTGAATATCCACTTTGTTCCAGTGACATGTGTATTCTCAGGACGGGGAACCAGGTCCCACACATCATTCTTTGCAAACTGGTCCAGCTCCTCTTGCATTGCTTTAATCCAAAATTCATTATTCAATGCATCCTCCACTCATTTTGGCTCTGTCTCAGCAAGAAACAAGGTTTCTTGAATTTGAGAGGATAAACAGATAAATCTTACCATTTTCTTGAAGTTTATTTGTCTTTTTCTCGTACTCCTCTGATCAAGATCACCAATAATCTGCCCGGTTGGATGATTCTTTTGAACTCGTGAGGGAATATCTCTTTGATAGAGACCAATTTGATTTTCAGGGTTCTCATCTTCTGAATCTGAATCAGACTCAGGAATCACCGCGGAAGGGGTTGAAACTGGGGTCAGCTCTCCAGTTTTATTGTTGCCAGTTTCTTCCTGAGACAGTGTTGGGTTCGGTGACATGTCATCACCTGCAACAACAGCTTCTGTACCTGCATGATCATCTAAACCATCCACAACAAATTGAGGACTCTTATCATATATCAGGTCATTGTCCTCCGCAGGTTTTACTCCACTAGTTGTATCATCAAATTTCACATTTACTGACTTCATCATGCAACGTGTCCTAAGATTAAAAACTCAATATGCATGACTATTTTGAGAGTAACCCATAAAAATACATTTATCACTTTTAGAATCAAGCTTTGAGAGATACCCCCTATCATTCAAGACATAACACACACATCCAAAAACATGAAAGTAACTTAAGTTAGGTTTCTTGCCAAACAACAGTTCATAGGGGGTGACATGTGACCCTGGTCTAAAGTAAACCCTATTAATGGTGTGACATGTTGTGTTCATGGATTCCGCCCAAAACCGTTTGGCTATACCATTTGAAATCAGCATGGTTCTAGTCATCTCCGCAAGTGATCTATTCTTTCGTTCAACTATACCATTTTGCTGAGGGGTAATGGCGGAAGAAAACTTATGAGTAATTCCCTTTTTGGAGCAAAGTTTAAAAATGTTTCATTCTTGAATTCTTTTCCATGATCGGTCATGATTCTTCGTATATTCACTCCAAAACGCGCACACAGTTTTTTAGCAAGTTTTTTAAAGAACACAAACATTTCTGCTTTTTCTTTTAAAAATTCGATCCATGTGTATCTAGAATAATCATCAACGATAACTAAAACATAACTTTTACCTCCGAGACTCTCCACTTCAAGTGGTCCCATGAGGTCCATATGCGTGAGTTCAAAGCAGTTTGAAGTGGTAAGGCTCTGGACATATGTGTGTGGTACTTTAACTTGCTTCCCTTTTTGACAGGCTTCACAAACAGGGATAATCTTCGTGTTGAGTTTTGGCAATACATTCACAGCGTCCTTCTTTACAAGCCTTTCCAGCATTTTCTAGTTAACATGTCCGAGTTTTTGATGCCACACCTCAGCATCACTCAGCTGGGACAGCTTAGAAAACACATCTCCATTTATTTGATAGCATTTGTCGGATGTTCTCTGGCCAGTTAGAATGCACGCACTTTATACATCGTAGACTTCGCATTTTTCTCGTGTAAATTTTATGCTAAAGACTCCATCACACAACTGACTAATGCTTATCAAATTAGCAGTGAGCCATTCAACAAGTAGCACATTTTCGAGCTTGGCAATCCTTGGAACATGGAGTGTTCCTTGACCAATAATCTGTCCATTGGCTCCTCCACCATATTTGACCTTTCCTCTATTGAATTTTACAATGTTTGACAAAAGTTCTTCGAATTCGGTCATGTGTTTGGAGCATCCACTATCAAAGTACCATGCTCCAGGAATGTGGGATTTTAGAGAGGTGTAGATCATGTTAAACTTGACCTCCCCCTTTCTTACCCAGACTCGTTTCAACTTGGTGTTGCCTTTGGTGTTGACAGCTTGAGTCACATCACGAGTCCCAACATCTTGATTAATCCTCTGAAAATGACTTTTCTTCCAGCAGAAGGGGTGGATGTGGCCATGATCTCCATAGTGATGGCAAACATACTGCCTTCTTCTCTTCTTATGGCGCTTGACAGACTCTTGGTTGTAGTTGACTTGATGCGATTGTTGCTCCGGTTTGTAACTAATTCCATGCCTTGAAGTTTCTGGGTACGACATCTCCAGAATTTCATCCAGCTTCGCTTTTCCCTTGTTGAGTTTTGAAATTGTATCTTGAACCTTTTTTAGCTCAGCCCTTACTCGTTCTAATTCTGAATCTTTTCTTGTAATAGAGGTCTCCAACCGGGTAATGATATTCACTTGATCATCTATCTCATGAGTAAGATTTTCCACTTTGATCGTCAGGGTTTTCACTTTCAAAACCTGATTTCCCCACACGGAAAATAGTTCATCATATTCCACGCACAACTTTTTATATTCGTCGTGAGGATCTTCAACCTCAGCATTTATGCATAGGGTGTTTGAATTGATGTTGTGAACTCGAAAGTCACCATCCCAGGCAACATGAGCAAAAGTGCAGGTATTGACTCAAGTGAGTCAGAGTCGCTTCCATCCTCATCAAAATCCTTTGAAATAAGACTCTTCTTCCTTAACGTATTTGCGCATTCATTTTTGTAATGTCCCCAACCCTTGCACTCATGGCTTTGAACTTCGCTAAGTGGCTTGGGAGAATTTCCAGTTTTTGATTCCGAAGATGAAGGCTGGAAGTTGGACAACTTTCTTCCAAGAGACTTTGGAGGTGGTGTCTCTATCATGGAATTTGATGCTTTTCCTCCAATATTGTTCTTTCTCCTCAAGTAGTGGTTGAATTTATGAGTAATGAGCGACACTTCTTCCTCTCCAAGTGAGGTTCTTTCAAATTTATCAAAAAGATCTCTCCAGCCAGTATCTTCATCTTCATCTTTTGAGTTAACATCGGAGGTGAGAGCGATATTTTTCTCCTTCGAGTGATAGTCTAGATGCTCTCATATGTCTTGAGTGATCCGACCAACTCATCATAATCCATTTTGTCAGTATCCTTGGATTCCTCAATGGCAACCACTTTCATGTTAAACTTCTTCGAAATGGATCTGAGAAGTTTTCCAACAAGGCGTGCATTGGACATGGGCTCGCCAAGGTTTCCAATCTCATTCGATATGTCGGAGAGTCTCATGGCATACTCCACAATATACTCTTTATCATCCATTCTCATGGACTCGAACGTTGTAGTGAGCATTCGCAGGTGAGATTTCTTCACACTTGGAGTCCCTTCGCATACCTTTTGAAGGGCGTCCCATGCTTCTTCTGCAGACTCGCAATTCTTGATCACTTTGTAATAATTTGAATCGACATAGCCGCACAAGGTACTAATGGTTTTAGACCAGTTTGACATGGTTACTTCATTGTCCGTCCAATCATCTTCTCTCTTGTATATGGAGTCACCGTCGCCATCAGCAGTGATACGAGGTTTCTCCCATCCAACAAAAATGGATCTCCAAGCTCGTTCGTTGATGTTTTTTATGTGCCATCACATCCTCTGTTTCCAGAGGGAGTAGTTCTCTCCATTTAGGATTGGGGGTCTTGGGTTCCCTTGAGCGTCCATTATGCCAAATCTACAAAACAAAGATCGAAATACTTAAGGTTAAGTATCCTGCTCTGGTGCCAAATGTAGTTTTGTAGAAATGCAACTTAAAGAAATGATGTTAGGTTTCGCGATAGACGTCACCAGACGTAATATCAACTGAATCGCAAAAATAGCAGCGGAAATAAGAACACAATAAATTAATTTCAGTTCGTAAGTAATCGTACTTACGAACTTGGGTGTACAAACCCGAAAACTATATTACTTTTCAATTGTTCAAAACCAATTACTAAATATTAAAGTAATATATGAAAAACCAAATTGTATCAAATACTTGATACACAAAAATACTCGTCGCTTCTTCTTTAGTAGAAATCCTCCGTTGGTTACGCAATGTAGAGATCCTTCTAATTCTCCAGCAAAGCTCCGAGTTGTTTCGTTCGTGTTTTGCTTCAGAATCTCTTCGTGTCGTGTATTCCTTTCTTGCGTCTTCTACCTTTTTATAAAACAAGACTCCTAGTCTTATTAAACAAGTTAGATAAGTATTTAGGAAACTAAATAAAGTCCTAGATTCCTACTAAGAAAGAAATCTAGAGTCCTAAAATATTTATGTCCTAAGAAAGGCAAACTACAAACAAGGAAAATTATTGTTGAAAATAATATTTCCAATAATATCTTTGAGTTTGTTTAAACCATGAATTGAGCTTAAAGGGGTCATTTTTACGGGGTCGCGAGTTGAATATCAAGTAATTTTCTTTATTTTTCAACCCTAGTAACTTTGAGAACTATAAGTGATTATATAAATTATCCAAGACACATACTTAATTTAAATTAGAGCTTTATTTATAAATATTATTGTGACGTGAAAGTCCAATTTCTTATTGGCGTAAAAAGAGTTTATATACAAACCTATTAACAAGGCCCACAAGCCCTAACTAGAGTTACAAGGTAATACATAATAACATATATTAACCTAATATACACTAATACTCCTCCTCAAGTTGGACTCCAATGCCCAACTTTCCTAGAAGATGATGAAACTTTTGTGAACCAAGGGCTTTAGTGAGAATGTCAGTTAGTCGAGAATGAGTACGAACGTGAGACATGCTAATGGTACCAGCAAGAAGGAGATCTAATAAAATACCAGTCAACCTCAATGTGCTTAGTCCGATCATGGAAAACCGAATCAGCGGCAATATGAAGAGCGGCTTGACTGGCACAAAACAAGTGCATATGAGCGGTATGAGAGTTGCCAAGATAGTGAAGCAACCCTTTCAACCATAAGAGCTGACAGTTAGTGATCTAAACTTTTGTGCACCCCTTTTAAGATATTTAATTTAAAAACATGTAAGTTTGCTCACAAGAGTACGAGAAACTTGTAGGGTGGTGAGTTTGACTCAAGTCGATTCTCTCGAGGACAACTGTTCGGTATCTTGGATGTTTTTCTCAAGTAATATAAAATACATGTACATCGAGGTTTTTTTGAAGAATTGATTTGATCATTAAAACTAAAGCAATATTGAATTTAAAACTAATTAAACTTATTATCTTAAACTAGATTACCAACTAGGAGCAACAATTAAACTACTCGAACTTAAGAACTAGGAAGTAATAGCAACGAATCTAAAAGCATGAATATAAGTAACTACCGTGAAGCAATTGTATCATACGAATCTAAAAACGGAGAATTAAGCATAAATCAATCCCATAAATAAACTAGATAAATCCAATCTCCAAGCATGAAACAATTAAACTAATTAAACTAATTCTAGAATTAACTAAGAATTTAATTAAGCAATTAATTAGGAAATTAACTACAAAACTAACTAAGAATTTAGAATACTTATTGGAACTAGTAAAAGCAATGAAAATCTCCAGCTATTCCAGAGTTGAACGTTGATCTTGGGCGAAGATTAAATCCCGAACGTGAAATCGAAGCCTCGGACTCGTCGTTCTTCGATCCTTGATCTCGGTCTTCAAATCTCGTTATAAGATGTGGAAATATGTTTATTCTAATCCCGAATACCCTAGGTAGTCGTGTGTCTCTTAAAAATACGAAATATGAAGGGTATATATAGATATATCATGTCTTGGCGCACAAGAAACCCTAAAAATGCATTTCTAGGCAGCCACGTCGACGTCGCGTCGACTGACACGAACTGGCTCTCGGCGTCGACGCTGCTTGTGTGCTCGCATTGACTGGGCAGTTGCATCGACACAACTGCAAGTTGCGTCGACTTGGCGTCGAAAGACGGACTCTTGGATCAACGCTACTGCAAGTTGCGTCGGCTTGGCGTCGACTGACGCGTGCAGGATCCACGTCGACGTAGCGTCGACGCTACTGAGTTTACGTCTTTATTTTCTCAATTTTTATGCTACTTGTTCACCAGAAAGCTCGTTCTCCACTTTTGAACATTGAACTTCATCTATCTACGCGCTGAACTCTTTCGGTTACTTAGCTGTAAGGTTAAAAATAACGAATAATCACATATTCTCATTAATTATGATCAAAATATGGTAAAATAAGATGAAAATATAAAAATATGGAATTAAGCTTAAAGAATCCAACTTATACCAAAAACGAATAGAAAAACAAACTAAAAGGCTAATAAACATAAGGGCAAATCTACGCTAATCAGTAAGCACTTGTCATGGCACGATATTCAGTTTCAGTTGATGACCTGGAGACTGTGTGCTGTTTCTTAGTCTTCCAATAAACTGGAGAAGAGCCAAGCTGAACAAAGTAGCCAGTAACAAATCAACAAGTTAGAGTACACGTCGCATAATCAGAGTCACAATAAGCTGTAAGATCCAAACTTCCGCTGGAAGATAAGAAGACACCCTGCCCAGGTTGACTCTTAAGATACCGAAGAACACGAACAACAACATCCCAATGGTCGATAGTAGGCTCTTGCATGAACTGAGCAAGAGTATGAATAGCAAAACAAATAACAAGATAAGTGATGGTGAGATAAATCAGACGACCAATCAAGCGATGATATCGACCAGGAGCCTCAAATAATGGCGCAGAGGACAAAGCAAGTTTGTGATTGTGTTCCATCGGGAACTCACACGTCTTGCTGGCAAGCAAACAGCCTCAGACAAAATATCGAGAGTGTATTTCACCTGTGACAGAAGAAAACCATCAGTAGAACGAGCAATCTCAATACCGGGAAAGTACTTAAGCGGACAAAGACCCTTCATATGAAAACAAGAGCTCAACTGTGCCTTAAACTTGGCTATGGCGGTAGAGTCATTCCCACCAATAATGAGATCATCAACATAAACCAGAACATGAAGATAAATCCCATAGTGATAATATGAAAATAAGGAATAATATGCACGAGACTGAATAAGTCCAAACCTGCGTAACGCCGAAGCCAGTTTGGCAAACCATTTTTGAGGTGCCTGATGAAGACCATACAAAGAATGGTTCAGGCAACCGAACTTGCCAGAAGGGATAGAAAATCCATGAGGAGGACACATATATACTTCCTCATGTAGATCACCATGAAGAAATGCATTATGAACATCCAACTGATGCAACTCCCAATTGCGAATAGCCGCAACAGAAAGAAAAGTACGAACTGAAACCATCTTCATAACAGGAGCAAAAGTCTTCTTGTAGTGAATCCCAGCCTGCTGATTATGGCCATGTACTACTAATCAGGCCTTGTATCTCTTAAAAATACCATCAGATTTGTACTTGACCTGATAAACCCACTTGCAGCTAATGGGTTTCTTCCCAGCAGGAAGATCAAAAAGTGTCCGAGTCCCATTACGCTTTAAGGCGTCAACTCTGCTTGCATAGTAACTTTCCAAAGAGGATCAGAAGTAACAGCAGCAACAAAGGTAGTAGGCTCTGGAATAGACTAAACAACGGTAATAAAAGCAACATGGGCAGGTTAAAAATGTGAACAGTTAACATAATTAGCTATAAGATAGGATGTACCTGATGACCGAGATGGTTGAGGTGAAGGAGATGATGGAGTGAAAGAGTAGTTTTAGTGGTGTTGAAATAAGAAAAGTGGGTTCATGGCTCGGTATTATCGGAATTCGATTGTTCGTAGTGATCAACGTGTTTTTAGCTTTTAGAAATTAAAGGAGAATGAAAATAAACGAAATTAAAGCTAGAAAAGGGAATAAAATGAAAGTAAATGCAAGTATTTTGTATGCCTCGAGCGTGTGCCTTATGGAAATTGCAAGCAAGAATGAAAACAAGCAACAAAAAACAATGTTTCACTAAGTACAAGCATGAAAACCTAAGGTACTACTATGCATGCATGATCATAAAAACTCAAATAATGAAAATCAACGAAAGTCGAAAGCATCAATGGAAAGAGCAATAAAAGTTGACATGAAAGTTTAAATCTTTTTGAAAAATAACAAGAAACCAAGAGTAGATCTAGGATTTAACACAAAACCATGCATGAAAATAAAAACCAAAATAAAGCATATGAAATACTCAAAATAAAAATGATCAAGGACTCGATCTATGATCTTGGTGTGTCACTCACCTAGATTCCATGGACGATTCACAAGATCTAACAAGAAATCTATGAGCTAAGGCAAAATTCATAAATGAAGAACAGGCATGAAAATTAAAGAACAAGTATGAAATACTCAAAATAAAAATGATCAAGGACTCGATCTATGATCTTGGTGTGTCACTCACCTAGATTCCATAGCTAATTCACAAGATCTAACTACAATTCTAATAGCTAAGGCAAAATTCATAAATTGAAGAACAAGCATAAGCATGTGAAATACTCAAATAAAAATGATCAAGGACTCGATCTATGATCTAGATGTGTCACTCACCTAGATTCCATAGCCAATTCACAAGATCCAATAACTAATCTAAGAGCTAAGGCAAAACTCATAAAATGAAGAACAAGCATGAAATTGAAGAACAAGCATGAAATTAAAGGAAAGCTTACTTGAATTAAAAAGAGAATCCAAAAGCTTGAATGAAATTACAATCAAAATAAAAACCCAAGGGAATACTTGAATTCTTCTTAGGCTTACATACCCAATGAAATGCTTGAAATTAAAATCTAAGAACTAGAGAGAGAAAATAAATCCAAACTCATGCAGGAGTTGGGTGAATGAGAGGTGATCCTTGTTAATGGGAGAAGTCTACCTATTTATACCAGGTTAAATTAGGGGTAAATGGGTCACTTAAGCCTTAAAAGCTTGATTTCCCAGGTTTGACCAGGGTCTGACCCGACTTGCACCATGACGTGAGGATCTTCCCAGTGCTGGCATCGATGTGGTGTCAATCGACGCGGGCCGGATCGACGTAATAGAGAGTTTTGCGTTGATCTACGCAGGCGGTTGCGTTGATCGATGCGGGCGGGATTCTGGGCGTGGCCGGGTGTGGTCGGCAGGCCTGGGCGAGGGTGTGCGGCAAGGCTAGGCAAGACTCGGCAGGAGTGTGCGGACATGGCCGAGCGAGCTCGACAATTCTTGTCAGCTTTCGGCAGGCCTCGGCATCGACGTGGCGTCGATCGATGCGGGCATGATCGACGAAACAGAGTATTTTGCATCGATCTAAATGGGTACGCTGGGTATCAGCACAGAAGCTCGGCAGTGCACGGGCAGGCGTGCTCACCTGCGCGCAGGACTTGGCAGGCGTGGTCGGCAGCGCTCGGCAGCTGCGTGCGGGCGCACGTTGGCTCGCGTTAAATCGTGCGTCAAAGTCCAACTTCACCTTCTTGTCATTCCCTTGTTTAAATCTAGAAAAAATAACACCCATATACAAACTAATTGAACCCATTGAACCATATTAAGTATAAAATAAAAAAGAAACACGAAAACAACAAAACGAGAAAACAAACGAAAAAAACCTAACAAGACTCGATTCAAAACTACTAAAAGCAACATAAAACCCTAATTAAAAACACAAGAAAACACCACAATTACATGCAAAACAACCACCCCACACTTATCAGTTTGTTCGTTCTCGAACAACGAAAAGAATCGAGAATGTACATGCAATGAACATTATGTAAAAAGAAAAATCCTTGTGCTTATCCTAATTAATATGATGGGAGTATCAACTTAAACTCATTATCATTAAGCATTACTCGTATTACTCTTGCTAAATATGAAAACCGAATTGATGACTTCCTCACAAATGGAATTTTGAGGGTGTTCACTCAATTCGCTCAAGTGTTTGATATGGGACGTGTATACGCTCAAGTCGGATAATGCATGCACCTCGTCAAGATTTTGAAAATTAGAAACTCAAAATCATCCATTGTACTTGACAAAACAAAGATCGAAAGAGGTCTTTATGTTGGGTTGTAATGTTTGCTCTTTGGTAAGGTATGGAATATTTGGATATAGTGGCTTAATACACGACCAAACACGATCAATAACACACACAATCCTAACTTCTAGGACCCGAAGCTTATGATCGCTTCACCCTTCGCAAATTACCAAACCTTCATTCGGAACCCGTTCGTTCCTACACACTCTTTCCCGGCTTTTATTTCATAATACATATAATACTTTTGAATTTGCTTCTTTTTACTAAACTTAGCCTTTTTGAATTAGACTTTTTGCTTAAACGCACGCTTTATCACTTTTCTTTATTTGTGTTGGAGTTTTATTCTCTTTCTTTTTGTGTGTGTGTGTGTGTGTGTATATATATATATATATATATATATATATATATATATATATATATATATATTATATATATTGTTATACATATAAATAACTCAAAACCCAAAACCTACAATTGATTTCCCACACATTCCAATTCAAATGACAACACACTCCCTCACCTCACAATTTATAAAGATGTAAGAGCTAAAATCGAGCTCGGCTAACAAGAAATGGGGCATAGGCTCAAGGGGGCTCATTTAGAATTTTTAAGTAGCTTATATATTTGGATATGGCCGGAATAATCAAGTGGCAGTTGACACGGGGGGATCCACCAAAGCAATCACTTTCTGGTCGTGTGGTTAGAGAAAGCCATGACGATAAAGCTTGAACCGATGGCCATTGACTTGGAATCGCTCTTGAGTCTTGGGGTCGATTAAGGTAACCATCCCACTCGATTGACTTCTTCAATTGTATAAGGTCCCATCCATCTGGATTTTAACTTGTCGGGGTGTAGGGCCAATCGGGAATTTTAGAGCAAAATGGGCATACCAACTTCAAGCTCTTTCTGAACTAACCTCTCTTCATGAATTCGCTCCGTCCTCTCCTCATAGATATGAGCATTGTCATATTGGACGTTCCGAATCTCATCTAACTCTTTCACTTTCAACATCCTTTCAAGCCCGGCCTCCTTTAAATCCATATTTGCGGCTTTCATCGCCCAAAACTCTTTATGCTCAATCTCAACGGGTAAGTGACAAGATTTTCCAAAGACCAATCGGTAAGGGCTCGTGTATAGAACTGTTTTGTAGGCTGTCTGAAAGGCTCACAAAGCATTACTCAACTTCCTCGACCAATCCTTGCGATTAGGTTGCACCGTCTTCTCAAGTACGCTCTTCACTTGCTTGTTACTTGTCTCGACTTGCCCCAGTGTTTGGGGGTGATATGGTGTATCTATCTTGTGCTTGATCCCATAGATCTTCATGAGCTTCTCAAATAGCTTATTACAAAAACGGCTACCACCATCACTTATGATTACTCTCAGGAAGCCGGAACGAGCACAAATATTCTCTCTCACGAATTTGACCACCACCTCGGCAATATTCTTGGTCGTGGGGATAGCTTCAACCCATTTCGATACATAATCGGCCCCCGACCCCACAAGAATATACTTGTATCCATCCACATATTTGGGGAATGGTCCCATAAAATCAATCCCCCAAACGTTAAATATCTCGATAACTAAGTTTCTCACCAAGGGCATTTCATTCCACTTCGAGATACTTCCCATCCGTTGGAATTTGTCGCATGTTTGAACATGAACTTGAGCATCACAGTGTAGTGACGGCCAATAAAAACCCGCACTTAAAATATTGAGGCCCGTTCTTCTTCCTCTAAAGTGGCCCCCGGTTTGGTGATCGTGACAAAAAGTTAAGAGTTCTTGTATTTCATCCTCGGGGACACACCTTCTAATCATCCCATCCTTTCCCACCTTATACATGAAAGGATCATCTCAATAAAAGCTTTGGCACTTAATAAGGAAACGCTTATTCTCTTACCAACTCATATCCGGTCGAAGATCACCATTTTCCAAGTAGTTCGCATAATCGGCATACCATGGCGCTTGAGCCATTTCCAACAAGTTTTCGTGAGGTGAGTTTTCGCCTATTGCTATCCCTTCTCCACCCTCCGTGACCAACCTTGAAAGGTGATCGGCTACCGTATTTTCGCACCCCTTACGATTCTTAATCTCAATATCGAATTCTTGAAGTAATAAGATCCAACAGATGAGATAAGGTTTGGGGTTAGGAGAACAAATAGTGCAAAGCGGCATGATCACTATGCACTACGACTCGTGATCTAATAATGTAAGGTTGGAACTTCTCGAGAGCAAAGATCATGGACAAGAGCTCTCTTTTGGTTGTCGTGTAATTATTTTGGGAATAATTGAGCATCAAACTCGCATAGTACACCACCCTAACCAACTTTTCAACTCGTTGGCCAAGGACGGCCCCCACCGCTTCATTCGAGGCATCACACATAATTTCGAAAGGCAAACTCCAATCGGGAGCTATAACGATGGGGGAGGACACAAGACTCTTCTTAATTGCCTAGAAAGCATCCTTACAAGCTTTGTTAAATTCGAAAAGGACATCATTACTTAATAATTGACACAAAGGGTGAGCAATTTTTTAGAAGTCTTTTATGAATCGACGATAAAATCCGGCATGCCCAAGGAAACTCCTCATGTCTTTCACATTAAGAGGAGGGGGTGGCTTTTCAATAACTTCAACTTTGGCCTTGTCCACCTCAATCCCTCGTTCTGAGATCACATGCCCAAGAACTAGGCCACTCCGAACCATGAAATGGCTCTTTTCCATACTCAAGGTCAAGCTTGTCTCTTCACATCGGGCTAGCACCTCTTCAAGATTCTTCAAGCATTCGTCAAACAAGTCCCCATAAATGGAGAAGTCATCCATGAAGACTTCAAGGGATTTATAGATCATGTCGGAGAATATTGAGAGCATACATCTTTGGAATGTTCCTGGGGCATTGCATGGCCCAAGTGGCATCCGTCGAAAAGCGAACATCCCAAACGGGCAAGTGATAGTTTTCTTGGCTTGATCTTCTGGTGCGATTGAAATTTGATAGTATCCCAACAATCCATCTAAGAAACAATAGGAATGATGGTCCGCAAGCTTGTCCAATATTTGGTCGATAAACGGGAGGGGGAAATGATCTTTCTTGGTGGCCGCGTTTAACTTCCTAAATTCGATACACATCTCCCATCCCGTCGTAGCCCTTGTAGCCAATAATTCTCCTTTTTCATTTTCAACCATGGTTATGCCGCTCTTTTTTGGAACCATGTGAACGGGACTCACCCACTCACTCTCGTCAATTGAGAAGATCAAACCCTCCTCCAAAAACTTTAATATCTCGGCCTTCACGATCTCTTTAAGATTCGGATTTAAACGCCTTTGGAATTCTCGAGAGGGTTTGGCGTCATCCTCCAAGACAATTTTATGCATTCACGTCGAAGGGTTAATTCCCATTATATCTCCAAGGCTCCACCCAATAGCTCCTTTATGAGCTTTAAGCACTTCGATTAACCTCTCCTCTTCTTCTTGATTTATATGGGCAAAGATAATAATCGACTTGATCTCTTCCTCTTCCAAAAAGACATACTTGAGATGAGATGGGAGAGGCTTAAGCTCGGGCTTGTGCCTCCTCTCAACCTCGTCGGGGGATAATTCAAATAATTCAACAACTCCCTCAAGGTAGACTTGAAGTTTTTCCATTGGTTCGACATCTCGTCCCTCATCAACAAACTCCACCTCCCCCTCGAAAAACTCATCGTTGCCACCAACGACACATATACAAGCTTTAGCACACAAATGTTTATCACATGGAAGAACATATGAATCGTTTCTAAGAACAAGGGCCTCATCATAACCTTTAACATAATCCATCGACCCAAACATCTCATTACATTCATCTTCCAAGAAAACTTGGTCGACTAAACCTTGGATCTCATCGATAAGGATGTAATCCACACGAGATACTTGATGGAATTGACAGCAAGTTAGACATAGAGAATGTAACCGATTCACCCGCTACGGGTAAAGTGAGGTTCTTCTTTCCAACGTCAATCAAGCATTGAGTCGTAGCCATAAAAGGGCACCCTAACAAGATAGAGTGTTCGGCACCATCATTTTTCAGCATGCCGACATCCAATATGACAAAATTGACCGGAACCACGATTCCTCCAACTTGGAAAAGCACATCTTTGATCATCCCCTTTGGGTATCTAATTGACCGATCGGCCAATTGTAAGCAAATTTGTGTTTCTTGTAAAGGGGCTAATTCCAATTGGTCATAAATCGAAGATGGCATCAAATTAATACCTGCCCCAGAATCAAGCATGTCATTCGTGACTTTTCCATTTCTGAGCGTGATATCAATACAAAATGAGCCGGGATTCGCCTTCTTAAGACACAAAATAGAAGGTTCACAAACCACGCTCGCCTCTTTAGATAGAACAACTTTCTCGTTTGTAGCGCTCACAAGCTTCTTGGAGGAAAGTTCTTTGAAGAACTTGGAATAAGTGGGCATATCCCAGATGGCGTCCAACAATGGAAGAGTAATGTTTACATTGGACAAAAGATCGTAGAGCCTTTGAAATTGTTCATCCTTCTTGGTATGTTGTAGTCGGGAGGGATAAGGCATAGAGGCCTTAGATGTTGGTGGCTTATAAGCATTGGAAGACTTGTGTAAATCCTCGGAAAGTTCCTTTGTCGAAGTGGGACCCACGGGGGTAGCATAGGAAGGTATAAGAACATTAGGAATGGAAATCACCTCCTCCCCGGACGGTGTGGCAACCTTATTATCAACCACCCTACCACTTCGAAGGGTTGTACCACATGAGCTTGTGACGGTTGGCTTGGCAATTTGCCTTTATCATGAGCTTGCTTCAAATTATTCACATCACTTGCCAATTGCCCCATTCTAGTGTTTAACCCATTCGTCGTGGCCTCAAGAGCGTTGAATCTATCATCAAACGAAGCCACCGTAATGGACAAAGACTGCAATTGTTGTTGCATAATAGCCAAGAAATTTATATCGGGAGGTGGAGTAGGAGCATTCATTGGAATAGAAGGGCGAGATGGACCCGCATATGGGGTAGGATACCCAAAATTCGGATGCATGCGGTTGCTCAGATGATAAGGCAGGTTGGAATTTGGCGGACGAGCAAAAGGCGGTCTCGTAACACCGGGTCTCGATTGATACCCTTAAACTCCACATACCTCCTCCAATTGAGGCATCGACATATAGAAAGAGGGGTTCGACGGACAATAAGTGGTATCATGACCAATCATTCCACACGACGCGCACGGGGGGTCCGAAATTTGGCTTGACAACTTAGCAATTTGAGCCTTCATAGCCGTTACTTCCTTTTCCAACTCAAGATCTCGAGGAGAAGAAGCTTCACTCACTTCATTGACATTAGAATACAACTCCTGAGAAGACTTTTGTTGAGAATTTTCGTCAAGAGTGGTGAAAATCTTGATAATCACTTGAGGAGGTTGTTCTTTCATAATACCCCCGGCCGACTTATCCACCATATATTAAAGTTATGGGTCCAACGCTTCAAAGAAAGTTTGAATAAGAAGTTTCTTTGAAATACGATGATGTGGACAACTCGTGAGAAGATCTTGGAAACGAGCTTAAGCAGAGTGGAATGGCTCATTTTTCATTTGCTTAAATGAAATGATCTTGATCCTCAATTCGGCCGTCTTTTCCGTGGAATAGTAATGATCCAAGAATTTTGCTGATAGGTCATCCCATGTATGAATTGAATTGGGAGAGATACCCATAAACCACGATAATGCTTTATCTTATAGAGCGTACGAGAAACAACGGAGTCGAAGATGCTCCAGACTCATCATATTCGGGCGGTGAAAACTCGAGACTTGCCACATAAATTGTCGAGGAATTGGAGAGGATATTCCTTAGCAAACCCATGTAATATCGGAAGTCGGGCAAAATCAAGCGAACGGATATCAATAGCCATAATCTTTGGGGGAAGGGATACGTAAGACGAAATAGTCGCTCCCACGAAGTCTTTGCTAACTTCTTTCATAGCTAGGATGGGAGGGGCATATTGGGCATTAAGACTCATACCTTCAAATAAAGCATACCGATCGGGAGTATCCTTGTGAACATAATTAACGGTACCTCCGTAACTGGGACCACCACCATTACCATTCAGATTCGCATTCGGAGCATGATTGAGATTATAAATGGGGGGGACTCCATACGGGCCGAGATTTGGACTTTTCATGTTCGGAAATTGTGTAGGAGCACCATATCCACCATATGGACCGGAATTTGGAGCTTCCATATTCAGATAGGAATTGGGAGCACCATAACCTCCATATGAACCATTCACACCCAAGAAGCCATTATACCCAACATGGTTTGCACCATGCCCTCACATGTTGGGTTGACCATTGACGTGAGCACCGCTGGCAATGTGGTTTGCACCATGCCCTCCCACATTGCTAAAACCATTAAAACTCATCCCATTCCCCAACATGGTTTGCACCATGCCCTCCCATGTTAGGAATGTCACTCATATTGCCATGATTATTAGAAATGAAAGCATTAGTAGGGTTAGGAAATGGTGCAGTACCTTGGTGTAGGCCTATGGCGTGTCCATGAGTGGTAAAACCACTCCCTTGATTTCCCAAAGCATGATCGGGAGGGTTCGTGGGAATTGGAGTCGAAAGCCCGGGTTTATCTTTCGGTGGGAAGGGTTCGACATGAACACCGGGCTCGGGAACACTAAAGACTTGAGGATCAACCCGTGGAGATTTCCCATTAGGGTTAGGAAACGGGCCGGTACTCAGAAGATTAGTCGCCATATCGGGAGTGGTAATCAAGGGATGTCATAAACTCCTTAAATGGTCGAGGTTCGAAATGTAAGGAACCAACTCATTCTCAAGTAAACGACGACCTTGCATGCACTCAAAAAAAGCATCAAATACGAAAGAAAAGTAAAGACTCAAAGAAAGTACAAGCAAATCGAAAACCTTAACCAAGCCGAGTCGCAATGGTGCCATTTTGAAAGAGTAGTTATGGTGGTGTTGAAATAAAAAAAGTGGGTTCATGGCTCGGTATTATCGGGATTCGATTGTTCGTAGTGATCAACTTGTTTTTAGCTTTTAGAAATTAAAGGAAAAAAAAAATAAACGAAATTAAAGCTAGTAAAGGGAATAAAATGAAAGTAAATGCAAGTATTTTGTATGCCTCGAAAGTGTGACTTATGAAAATTGTAATCAAGAATGAAAACAAGCAACAAAAAGCAATGTTTCACTAAGTACAAGCATGAAAGTCTAAGGTACTACTATGCATGCATGATCATAAAAACTCAAATAATGCAAATCAATGAAAATTGAAAGCATAAATGGAAGAACAATAAAACTTGACGTGAAAGTTTAAATCTTTTTGAAAAACAGCAAGAAACAAAGAGTATATCTAGGATTTAACACAAAAACATGCATGAAAATAAAAACCAAAATAAAGCATATAAAATACTCAAAATAAAAATGATCAAGGACTCAATCTATGATCTTGGTGTGTTACTCACCTAGATTTCATAGCCAATTCACAAGATCTAACAACAATTCTAATAGCTAAGGCAAAATTCATAAATTGAAGAACAACCATAAGCATGTGAAATACTTAAAATAAAAATGATCAAGGACCCGATATATGATCTAGATGTGCTACTCACCTAGATTCCATAACCAATTCACAAGATCCAACAATTAATCTAAGAGCTAAGGCAAAATTCATAAAATGAAGAACAAACATGAAATTTAAGGAAAACTTACTTGAATTAAAAAGAGAATCCTAAAGCTTGAATGAAATTACAATTAAAATAAAAATCCAAGGAAATACTTGAATTCTTCTTAGGCTTACAAACCCAAGGAAATGTTTGAAATTAAAATCTAAGAACTAGAGAGAGGAAAATAAATCAAAACTCATGCAAGAGTTGGGTGAATGAGAGGTGATCCTTGCTAATGGGAGAAGTTACCTACTTTTTTAATAAGTTGGCTCCAGTGGTTGGAAAGTAGAAGATAAATCTCAAATAACTTGAGAGGTGTAGGGTTTGAACCCTTGTCAACACCCTTATAAAGGATTGGTGATACCACTTGAGCTATAAGCTCGTGGTGGAGAAGTTACCTATTTATACTAGGTTAAATTAGGGGTAAATGGGTCACTTAAGACTTAAAAGCTTGATTACCTGGGTTTGAGCAGGGTTTGAACCGACTTGCACCATGACGTGAGTATCTTGCCTGCGCTGGTGTAGACGGGGCGTCGATCGATGATATCGGATCGACGCAACAAAGTGTTTTGCGTCGATCTACGCATGTGGTTGCATCGATCGACGCGGGCAGGATGCTGGGCGTGGCCGTGCGTGGTCGGAAGGCCTGGGCAAGAGTGTGCATCATGGCTCATCAGCAGTGTGCGGGCGTGGCCGGGCGAGCTCGCCAGCTCTCGGTGTCGACGTGGATTCGATCGACGCGGGCAGGTTCGACACAATAGAGAGTTTTGCATCGATTTACGCGGGCGGCATGCTGGGTGTTGGCACAGGCGCTCGGTAGTGCACGCGCAGGCGCGTGCACCAACGCGCGGGACTTGGCAGGCGTGGTCGGTAGTGCTCGGCAGCGTTCGCCAGCTACTCGCGGGCACATGCAGGCGGGCCTTGGCTCACGTCAAATCGTGTGTCAAGGTCCAATTTTACCTTCTTGTCGTTCCCTTGTTTAAATCTAGCAAAAATAACACTCATACAAAAATGAACTGAACCCATTTAACCATATTTAGTATACAATAAAAAAGAAACACGAAAACAACAAAATGAGAAAACAAACAAAAAAAACCTAACAAAACTTGATTCAAAACTACTAAAAGCAACATAAAATTCTAAATAAAAACACGAAAAAACCACCACAATTACATGCAAAATATGAAGCTACATGGACACGCACAGTGTTACAAATATAGCCTCTTCACTTCATAGAAAGAGTCCTATCTCGGGTAGAACGATAGGGAATTACTGGAATAGCGACCGGAGGAGATTGAACCCCACTCCCCTGATCAGCTGTCTGTGTGGGGGTCTGTGAGGAGCTCGGATCAAAGAGTACTCTAATAGAAATAGGAGGAGATTGAACCCCACTCCCCCTATGGTCTATCTACGGTGGGGCATTGGTGGAGGTAGGTTTTGGATCTTTAACAAAAATAGGAGGATATTGAGCCCCGCTCCCCCTATTAACCATCTGCGGTGAAGAAACTAGGTCCTAGATAGAGTCAAAAATTGACGGGTGTGGGTCAACACTAGATTGTGCATCAGTAGTTGAGATGGCATGAAAAGGGAATTGTGTTTTATATAACGTAACATTAGTAGATACAAAACGTTTATTTGTTTCTAGATCACAAACTTTCCAACCATTTTGACCTTTAGGATAACCAACATAAATGTATTTTCTAGCCCTAGGTGCAAATTTAATGTCGATGCAAAACAGAGACAACCCAATACCCTCAGTCGGCCATAACAAGGTAAACGACCATGTAGGAGTTTTATTTTGAAGTAGAGGAGTTGGAGTACAATTAATCAAATAAGCAGCAGTGGAAATGCATTCACCCCGAAATTCCAAAGGTGAATGAGCATGAAAACGAAGAGCTATAGCGACATTATAGGTATGTCTATGCTTTCTTTCAACCCAACCATTTTGTTGAGGAGTTCAATCACATGAAGTTTGAAATTCAATTCCATTCTGATCAAAGAAAGAATGCATACAAGTAAATTCAGTTCCTTTATCACTATTAAAAACTCTTAACTTGTCTATTAAATTGCCGAATAGTCAGAGCACAAAAATTAGCAATCAAAGAAGCAACTTCACTTTGACTAACCATAAGGTGAATCCAGACTCCTCGGGAAAAACCATCAACCAAATTAAAAAAAAAGAAACGAGCTCCTGTAACAGTAGGAATCCGATAGGGACCCCAAACATCACAATGAACAAGATCAAAACAATATAAAGCATTGGACTGACTAATAGGAAAATTTGACCTAATTTTATTAGCCCTATGATAACTATCACAAGGGCCTAAATGACCATTTATTTTGACATTAAATAACTGCTGAAGTACAGAAAGGGAAAGATGACTGACACGAGAATGCCAAAGGGCTACAGAGTCACATTCAATCCGTGTAGCAAGAGCTATTATTATTACCACACCTAGCTAGTAGTCTACATTTCGCTCCTCACCCACTCTAATCAAGGTCATCGTAGTGTTGATCCTGTAAAATACATAGCTTATCAGTTACCGTCATAATATAATTTTGATGACGTAATAATTGAGCACAAGAAATCAAGTTGCTGGTCAACTGAGGCAAAAATAACACATCATTAAGAATAAATCGGTTGCTAAAGCGAACAATGTCAGCACGACAAGTAGTAGTAGACAACATATTAAGCAACAAAATAGTCGAAGTTCCGACCGTCTTCAATTCAGTAAGTAATGAAGAATCTCCCATCATATGAAATGAAGCACCGGTATCCAAAATCTGGTTAGAAGACATACCCGAATGTTTTAGACATACCAGAATAGGGATGGAACAGATTCATCAAATGCTGAAATTGGGATTCCGACATTCCCGTACCTGACCGATCAGCGGCTGAGAAATTTTCGGCGATACCCAAGCCCGAATCCAAGCCCTCAATGTTTTGTGCCACATTAGCATGACCTCGACAACCGATACCTGCTTTTTGATCGATCAACGCTTGCATCAGCCCCTACACCAGCATCCAAGCGGGCCTTTGTACTGGGCGATTCTATCGTCGGACCACCATGCGGGATATCCGATCACTTGGAAGCATGTACGGGTATTTTGCATGTAATTGTTGTGTTTTTCTTAGTTTTTATAATTAGGTTTTAGCATTGTTTTTAGTCGTTTTGAGTCATTCTCGTTAGGTTTTCAGTAATTTCCCCGTTTTTAGCATTGAAGCTTGATATATGCGATTATTGATGACGATCCATGGGTTTTGAACCTAAATTCGTATGTTATAGGTGGCATGAGGTATTGGAAAATCGCTAAAAGTTGTTAAGGAGCGAGTCAAGGCATTGAAACTCAAGAAACCGTGCCGAAACAAGGAAAATCGAGCCAGGTCGACTGCCCGGACAACTGCCCGAGCGCCTGCCCAAAATGCTAGCAGTCGATCAACTACTATCCAGGAAATCGACTGGAGGATCGACTGACCAACAGAGAGCGTTGCAATTTGGCGAGGCAGTCGATCGACTGGCCACTAGTCGGTCGACTGATCCTGAGGAAATCGACTGAGGCCATCAAAATTGACTGATCGACAAAGAGTTGCGCAAAATGGCAAGGCAGTCGATCGACTGCCCTCAGTCGATCGACTGGACCTCAATTGATCGACTGAGAGTCCGGGAATTAACGCGTTTTGACGAGCTTACCCCTGCTAATCACTATAAAAACCCTCCACTTGACTTGAGGAGGCATCCACTCATTCCGTCAACTTTTATTGCTCTTTACTTTGGTGCTTTCAATTTTTACTAATTTGCATTATTTGAGTTTTCATGCATGGTTGTACCTTGTGCATGCATGATAGTACATGGTGAAACTTTGCATTCTCTTGCTTATTTTCTTGTTTGCTTTGCATTTTTAATTGAGGCTTACAACCGAGGCATCCGACCAACTTGTCATTTCAATTTCTAGTTTAGTTTGATATTTTTAATTGCATTATTTTCGGTTTTCTCTCATCTCTTGAGCTTGAAACACGTTGAAATTCACAATCGAATTGAAGTCCGATAAGACCAAGTCAAATGAACCTTTTAATATCTTAAAACCACAAAAACTATAACTTCAAAATGGCGCCGTTACGACACGACTAGGTTAAGGCCTTCAATTTAATTGTTGTTTTGTTGTGTTTTTAGCTTTCTTTGTTATTTGACATTTTCTTTGAGTGCATGCAAGGTCGTCGTTCGCTCGGCCACGAATTATTTCCTTATACTTCTAACCCCGACCGATTACGACGTCTTCGACACTCGTTGCTTTTTGATTTTACTATGGCGACCAATCATCTGGGCCCATTTCTCGACCCTCACGGGAAATCCCCCCGGGTCGATCCTCAAGGTTCTACCTCGACCAAACTTGGAGTTCATGAGGAGCCCGTTCCGAGTACCATAACCTGGCCTTCCATTCCCATTCCCCCGCCGCCTCACGAGCAATCGCTTGGATTTCAAGGGAGTGGTTTTACCACTCATGAGCACGCCACAGCCCCGCACCAAGGTATTGCTTCTTTCCCTCATTCTTTTAATGGCGGCTTTATTCCCAACATGGGAGGGCATGGTGCAAACCATGTTGGGAATGGTGGTGGTTTGGTTGGAAAGGGGCACTTGGGAGGGCATGGTGCGAACCGCGTTGCCCCCGGTTCTCATGGTGTTCGTCAACCCGACATGGGAGGGCATGGTGCAAACCATGTCGGGTCCAATGTGCTATTGGATGCTAATGATCCCTTCGATGATTATGGAGGCCCAGATCCTGTTCCTTATGGCTATGGTGCTCCTTGCCGTTCTCCGAATGTGCCCAATCCGAATCCCGATCCGTATGGTAATCCACCCGTGCATGCTTTCAATCCGACACCGAATGCGGATCCGAATGGTTATGGTGGTGGTCCCGGATATGGTAATGATCATGGAATTCAAGAGGACGAGCTTGATGAGTATGATTTGTTTGGGGGTTACGATCCGAGTGCTCCACTTACTCCACCCGTCCGGACTATGAGGGAGGTGAGCCAAGCTTTTGTGGGGGCTTATGTTTCATCTTGTATATATCTTCCTCCCACGGTGATGGCTATTGATATCCGATCGCTCGATTTTGCCCGCCTTCCCATTTTTCACGGGTTTTCCAAGGAGGACCCCCTCCAATTCATCAAGCAATTCTTATGGCATGTCTCGAGTTTTCACCGCCCGAATATGATGAGTTTGGAGCATCTTCAACTCCAATGTTTCTCATATGCTCTCCAAGATAAGGCTTTAACGTGGTTCATGGGTCTTCTTCCACAAGATTCGCACATGGACCGAGCTCGAAAAGGTCTTTTTCAAACACTACTATTCCATGGAGAAAATAAACGATGTGAGGGTTAAAATTATGTTATTCAAGCAAATGAAAAATGAGCCGTTTCACTCCGCTTGGTCTTGGTTCAATGATCTTCTTGCTAGTTGTCCACATCATCATATACCCAAGGAGCTTCTAATTCAAACCTTCTATGAGGCATTGGACCCCCAATTTCAATATATGGTGGACACATCGGCGGGGGGTAATATGACGATCCATTCTCTACGCGTGCTTCTCAATGTTTTCATTTCTTTGGCCGAGAATTCTCAACAAAAGTCTTCCCGTGCTTTGTACTCAAGTGCTAATGAAGTCAATAATGTGAATGAGCCTCTTCCCCAAGAGAGCTTGAGATGAAAAAGGAGATGGATGCGATGAAAGTTCAAATGGCCAATTTGTCGTCCCCGAGCATGGGCTCGCCTTGTTTGTCTTGTGGTATAGTTGGGCATGAAACGCTTTATTGTCCATCGAATCCTTCCCATTACATGCCGGTGCCTCAATCGGAGGATGTTTGTGGGGTCCAAGGTTACCAACCGGGTCACGGTGTTGCTCGGCCACCCTTTCCTTGGCCATCTAATCAAAATCCTCCGTACCATCCGAGCAACCGCACAAGTCCGAGCTTCGGGTACTCGAACCCTCCCATGGGCTCTTCTCAACCGTCTCCCCCGACGAATGCTCCACCACCAGCCACCGATCCGGTTCTTAATGTGCTATTCCAACAAATGAAATCCCTCACCGCCTCGGTGTCCACCTTGAACGCCATGGATACACGTTTGAATGCCACGGTGTCCTCCATGGATACACGTTTGAATGCCACGGACATTGAAATTGGGCAATTGGCTACCGAGATAAATATGATCAAACATGCCAATGAAAAGGGGAAGCTACCGAGCCAACCATCACACGCCCATGCGGTCACATGTCTTCGAAGTGGCCGGGCTATCGATAACAAAGTGGCTCCACCGTCCGATAATGAGGAAGTTGCTACTCCACCCATTGTTGATACTCCCGTTTATACCCCTGTGGGTGCCATCCCGACATAAGAAGGCCCCGATGGCTTGCACAAATCCTCGAATGCCTATAAGCCTCCGATTTCGAAGGCTTCCCCACCTTATCCGTCACGACTCCAAAATACCAAAAAGGACGATCAATTCCAAAAAATCTACAATACCTTGTCCAATGTCAACATCACTCTTCCATTGTTGGACGCCATCCGTGACCTTCCCGCTTACTCCAAGTTTTTCAAAGACCTTTCATCCAATAAGTTCATACCTTCTCGAAACGAGAAGATTGTCTTATCCAAAGAGGCAAGTGTAGTGTGTGATCCTTGGTCTTGTCCCTCAAGAAGATTGATCCCGGCTCCTTTTGTATAGATATCACGCTAGGCAATGGAAAGGTCACAACCGGTATGCTTGATTCCGGGGCGGGGATAAATTTGATGCCATCTTCGATATATGAGCAATTGGAGCTCGCACCCTTGTAAGAAACGCGTATTTGCTTACAATTGGCCGATCGGTGAATTCGACATCCAAAAGGCATTGTTAAGGATGTGCTCGTCAAGGTTCGAGGGCTCGTGGTCCCGGTGGATTTTGTTGTTCTTGATGTGGGCATGGTGTCAAACTATGGTGCCGAGCACACCATTTTACTCGGATGCCCCTTTATGGCCACCACACAATGCCTCATTGACGTTGGTAAGAAGAACCTAACCTTGTCCGTGGCGGGAGAGTCGGTTACATTTTCAATGACCACCTTGCCGTCGGTTCCTTCAAGCATCTTTCATGCGGATTGTCTTCTCGTTGACGAGTCTTTTTGGGAATGCTTGATCAAGTGCTGTTGAGGTCAACGACACGTTTTTGAAGAAGGAGGTGGGGCTTGTTGATGAGAAACAAGTCGTTGAGCCGATTGAAGAGTTTGACGTAATGAGAATCGTGAGAATAGATTTGAAGGAGGCTGGCCTTGAGAGAATGTTGCAATTGGAGGAGCTTGATGAGTTTCGGGATATTCAATATGACAATGCTCGTCTTTATAAATAAAGAACAAAGAGAAATTATGACGAGAGGTTAGTCCTAAAGAAGCTTGAAGTTGGGATGCCCGTTTTACTCTACAATTCCCGCTTAGCCCTCAATCCCGGAAAATTGAAGTCTAATTGGGCGGGTCCTTACATTATCAAATTTGTGAATCCGAGTGGAGCGGTCACATTGGTCGACCCCGTATCTCAAGTTCGTTTCCAAGTGAACGGGCATCGAGTTAAACCCTATCGGCATGGTTTCCTTTTGCCACCCGGTGAGGAAGTGGTAGCTTTTGTGGATCCTCCCGTCATCCATTGCATAATTGCACAAGGGAAATATCGAGCTAAAGACGTTAAACAAGCGCTACATGGGAGGCAACCCATGAATTTTCTAGCCTTTACCTATTTTTCTTATTTTTATTTTATTTTACTCTATTCTATTTTTCTTCTTTCTTCTTGAAATTATGTGCATACTCCACCCCTTTTCTTTGCGTTGTCTTACGTTTTTGTTGGTGTAGGAGCAAACTTGGAGCTACGGGGACTGAAAATGAAGATTTGGCGATCACTGTTGCAGTCGATCAACAGCTTCCAGTCGAATCGACTGGTTAGCAGTCGATCGACTGCCAAATCGACTAAAACCCCCCGGATCGACTGGCGGACAGAGACTTAGGTTTCGCTCTGAAGAGCAGTCGATCGACGGACCGACAGTCTATCGACTGACCAATCGATCGACTGAGGAGCAGTTGATCGACTGCCCCACTGGCGCAGACTGGGCATAAACATTATTAATAGCAGTCAAAGGCTTTCTCCCACCCCAGCCGACTGTAGCGACTGAAAAAGGAAGAAAAACACACACCAAAAAAAAAAAATAATAATAATAAAAGAAAACGAAAACGAAAAAAAAAATAGAAGGTAGTCGATCGACTACGGGGTTCTTCGCGGTATTTCTTCGTTGTTCTTCCGTCTTCAACACACGAATTGGGGGTTTTGTTCTTCGGTTTTCTTTTGAAAATTCAAGTCGTTTTCTTGAGGTAATTCGCTAAAACCAACTCCTTGAATTGTTGTTTGGTTGATTGGTTGAGATTTGGGGGTTCTTTGGGTTCCAATTCTTCAAAAATTCTAATTCAAAAACTGTGCCCACCAAGTGTTCGAAGAAATGCCTCAATGAGCTTCCTTTGTTGATTTTCCCCCGTTCCTTCCGTTTTGAGCGTTCATATTGATTCTCGAAGTTCTTAGACCACATACCTCGTTCCTTCTCACCAATTCCATGGCTAATTACTACAACCACTTTCCCAACCTCGCCGACAATTACTCTGCCCCGTTTCCCATTTATTCTACGTTCGAAGGGGAACTTTTCGAAAACCTTTCTCAAAGGAACTTCGCCGTTCCACATTTTGTAACGCTCGATCGCCTTGACGAGTGGGTGGCGAACGGGGACTACCAAGGGATCGGGTCCCGGGTGCTCGCCCTCATTGATTTGTTGGGCGCTAGATATTTCGCCTCCCTTCGAGCACCGGCCTATCGGGATTTGATGCTCGAGTTCTTTACTACATACGAGTCCCGTGATAACTCGGAAATCCGGGTTCATTTCGGAGGGAGGGAGTGTCGGGTTACATGGGAAGTGCTCCGAGCGGTCCTTGGGTTCAATTACGAAGATTTATGGGACGACCGACCAAGAGAGTTTGCCCCGACACTATTTTGGGCATCGATCACGGGTGGGCGAGGTACTTCTCGATATCAAGCCTCGGCCATCACCGACATGGCACTTTTGAACGTGTACAAGTTTTTTGCCCACGTCATTATGGGCAAGCACGAGAGCTCCAACCTCACCCTTGACGAGGTTTATGTGCTTTGGAGCTTGGAAAACGGGCGTCGACTTCCGTTCTTTCCTTTCATCCCTGCCGGGATTCGAGCGATTACAAAGACGAAGGGCGGAAGTATAGCTCGGGTCGGAATGGGGCCCATGATCACTATGATAGCCCGCCATTTCGGGTACGACCCAGAGGCGGCTAATTTGGCGAGGATCGAGCCGATGGTGTTGGGGTGGAAATTGCCGAAGATACCGACGAACCACCAACGCTCGCGCCACCGTGATTAAGAGCGGGAGGAGGAGGAGTTCAATAGGTGGCACAACGAGTGTGTCGATGCAAACGAAGCCCCGAACACCGGTTCGGGGGTGCCATTTCATGCAAGCACGAGCCAAGGGGCATTATCGCCTTATGTGGGCCCGAGCACCGGCCCGGGTCCCGACATGGGTTGGCACGAGTTCCAACTCCAAGTGTTTGAGCGTTTTGACCAGCTCGATGCGGGGCAAGCTAGAGCCGACCGAGCACCCCGCGCCCTCCATAGCCGCCTTTTGCTAATCGAAAGCCGCTTGTCCCGGTACGAAAATGACGACGACGAAGAAGATAACGAGGACGAGGAGGAAGAAGAAGCTCACGAGGTGGAAGAGGAAGAGGACGAGGAAGCGAACCTCCAACCCCGACGTCGGAGGCGCCATTGATCTTTCCTATCTCTATTATATTTATTCGGCTATTTTGTTTTATTTAGACTTGATATTTCGGTTTGTATTATTTTTAATTCGATTATGTTCTTTTGTTTCTCATCTAATTCTTGAAAAATCCAAAAAAAAAATTGAAAAACTAAAAAATCCCAAAATATAGTGTTTTGTGCTTTTGTTCCTTATTTTTGAGATTTGTGTACATAATTTTCTTGGATGTTAATTTGATGTGATTTTTTTTTGTATATATTGCGGTCACCGACTCCAACCTTGAGCTAATGGATGGCTTGGTAGCGTTCATGAAGTCGGGTGACACTAACCATGCTCGGATTCTACTTGGGTTGCCTGATTTTTAGGTGGACCCCACCGAGCTCGACCCAAACTCGCTCGGTTGGGGGAGTTTCTATCACACCCCTTTTACTTGATTCTCATTAAAATGCAATGAGGGCATTGCATGGTTTAAGTGTGGGGTGGGTAGGTGCTTAGGGTCCGGGTTTTAATCAAGCATATTTTATGAATCTTAAATCGAGCCTTGGCGAAGTGACGCATTCTTGGCTAAGTGACGCTTACTTCTTGCGCTATTATTTGGTTGAGTCGTTGTTAGATCGTTTGTGAGTCTTTTGTGTGTCGTTTTTATGTCTTTATTACATGGTAGAACAATACCTCATACTTTGAAGTTTGAATAGTTTACTTGTCGAGTTTCTTTGCATGTCTTAAGCCTCTTGTGTGAGAAGTTGAATTTTTGTGCTTCGTCCAAAACCGCCTTTATATATATAATCAACATTTTCTTGTGAAAAGATTTCAATCTCTAAAAGCTCTTTTGACTTTGCTCTCAAATTCGATGCAAACTAGTGAGTAGCCTTGTGTGATTTATCGGATTGCTTGTGTTTTTATTGAAATTTCATTGAAGAGGTTTAATTTTGCTCGCACATGATTGAATTTGAAAATGACCTCGAGGTACATATATCACCCTTGTTCCGACCATATCCATATATGTAAGCGACTTTAAAAATCTCAAATGAGCCCCTTGAGCCTTTATCCCGTTTCTTGTTAGCCGAGCTCGATTTTAGCTCTTATGTTTTCATAATTGTGAGGCGGGGGAGTGTATTGTTAGCTAACGAGAAATGTTTGGGAAATCAAATGAGGGTTTTCGGGTTTTAGAGTGCTTATACAAAAAAAGAACATAAAAAAAAGAGAAGAATAATACTCCAACACAAATCACGAGAAGTGATTAAGCGTACATTCAAGTGAAAAGCCTAATTCAAAAAAAATGCCTAAGTTTAGTAAAAAGGGGCAATTCATAAAGCTTCTAAGTGTTGTGAGATAAAAGTCGGGAAAGAGTGTGAAAGAGAAAGGGTTTCGATTGAGAGTTTGCTGAATTGGGAAGGTGAAGCGATTATAAGCTTCGGGTTTAGAAAGTAGGATTTTGTGCGTTATTGATCACGTTTGGTCGTGTGTTAGCCACTATATCCAAATGTTCCATACCTTACCAAAGAGCCAACATTACAACCCATAATAAAGACCTCGTTTGATTCTTGTTTGGTCATGTGCTAAGTGCAATCTTGAGCGTCCAATTCGTGAAATCTTGATGAATACATGCATTGTCCGATTCGAGCGCATACACGTCCCTTATCAAACACTTGAGCGAATTGAGCGAACACCTCAAAGTTCCATTTGTGAGGAAGTCATCGATTTGGCTTGCGTTTGAGGAAGAGTAATACGAGCAATGCTTGACAATAGCGAGTTT
Organism: Phtheirospermum japonicum; assembly: GCA_014905375.1. Lineage (NCBI taxonomy): Eukaryota > Viridiplantae > Streptophyta > Magnoliopsida > Lamiales > Orobanchaceae > Phtheirospermum > Phtheirospermum japonicum. The sequence continues at coordinate 1,897,977 of BMAC01000013.1, forward strand.
ATGTTGATACTTCCATCGTATTAAATAAGGATAAGCACAAGGGTCTTTCTTTCTTTTACACTATGTTCATTGCATGTACACTCTCGATCCTTTTCGTTGTTCGAGGACGAACAAACCGATAAGTGTGGGGTAGTTGTTTTGCATGTAATTGTTGTATTTTTCTTAGTCTTTATAATTAGGTTTTAGCATTGTTTTTAGTCGTTTTGAGTCATTCTCGTTAGGTTTTCGGTCATTTCCCCGTTTTTAGCATTGAAGCTTGATATATGCGTTTATTGATGACGATCCATGGGTTTTGAACCTAAATTCGTATGTTGTAGGTGGCACGAGGTATTGGACCGACGCTAAAAGTTGTTAAGGAGCGAGTCAAAGCGTTGAAACTCAAGAAACCGTGTCGAAACGAGGAAAATCGAGCCAGGTCGACTGCCCGGACAACTGCCCGAGCGACTGCCCAGACTGCCAGCAGTCGATCGACTGCTATCCAGGAAATTGACTAGAGGATCGACTGACCAACAGAGAGCGTTGCAATTTGGCGAGGCAGTCGATCGATTGGCTATCCAGGAGATCGAACGGTGGGGAAGACGTCGTCGAGGCCCATCATAAATTGATGGATGCGCTCCTTGTCGCGCTCCCTCGTGAGATAGTCGGCTTATTTGCACTCGTACTTTCCACAAGTACACCCTCAAGAACTTTGATAGTTAAAAAGCTCGTCCCATATATTTTCAAAAGAACAGAAGTACACAACCACGCTCTTGCCCTCTTGGACGCATCGAGCATATTTTAACGTAACAGATGAACTCTCGGTTCGTTCCCGACTGAAAAACGTTATTTCGAATCTTCCCATATTTCCTTAGCGGAATCAAAGTAATTGATTATAGACCGCACTGGTTATTCGATGGATTGGATTATCCATCCGACGAGCATGGAGTTGACACTCCACCAATCCTCCATCTAATTCAAGTCATTAGGTCTCATAATTGTCCCATCGATAAATCCGATCTTGCGCTTTGCCCGAAATGCATTGCGGATACATAACTCCCACTCTTGATAATTGTCTCCTTTGAGAACCACCGTGTAAATTTTCATTCCGGGATGGTCCGAATGATGAAGGTAGTAGGGGAAATTGGGTTTGAGATTGTCATCCTTTCCCGGATGTTGAAAGACCACGAATATGGACGAAGAGAAAACACAAGTCTATTGAATTCGACGAAATCCGGTGGAATTCCGGTGAGAACGAGCAGCTCAAACTTGCGGCTCCAATTAGGGTTTGGATCGGAAAGAAAATTCCCTTAGCTCTGATACCATAAATATTATTGTAACGTGAAAGTCCGATCTCTTATTGGAGTAAAATAAATTTATATACAAACCAATTAACAAGTACCACGAACCCTAACTTACTAAATAAAATAATACATAAAATACAGTTAATATCCCCCCTATATTACTAATTGAATCCCCACTTGCATTTTCTGCTTCCACGTGGAGCATTGTGTGATTTTTCTTTTCTCTATCTCTGTCTCTCTGTATTTTTTTAATTTTCTTTCTTTCCTATTAATTCAGAGTACAATAGAATAATAGCTTTACACGTGACGCTTTAAACTATTTTTTTTTTCAATTTCCTCTCATCTTATTTGTATCCGCTTATCGTTCTTTATCTCTTGCGAATATTCGCCTTATCGTTTCTCTTTCTTGCGGAAATATTTACTTTCATTAATGTGTTGAAGTGATTATCCAATATTATATATTTACTTTCATGTGTTCAAGTGATTATCCAATATTATAAGTGTCTTTTAAGTCTTTTATTTTTTTTCTTTCCATGTATACGCTATCTCTGTCTACACCTATTTCCTATGTACCAACGATATTTTATTTTTACTTGTTTAACTCTTTTTTTTTTATTTTTTTTCATACGCTATCTCTATCCACACATATTTTCTATATATTTATGATATTTATTTGTTTTTCATTCCATTTCCCACTCCATCCTATTTCCTAGCTATCTTTCATGTTATCATGTTCTCTCTTCTATTTTCTTTGACGTCTCTCACTTTCTCTCCTATTGTTTTGTATCACAAATTTTATTTATTTAAAATTTAAACTTATCCACCATGCACATCCAATATTATAAGTGTGTTTAAGTAATTTTTTACACCAGTTTTTTGATTTACAATTTTTATTTACTTAAAATTTAAACTTACCCACCCATGCACATCCAATATTAAAAAGTGTATTTAAGTAATTTTTTACACTAATTCTTTGATTTATATTATGTTATTGACCCGATCAATGTTTCCATATAAATAGAAAATAATTTTATTTTCTATATAAATAGAAACCATCCATCTATTAACTAATTCTTTGATACTTTTTTTATTTATATTATTTGATCTAATGATACTGATCAGTTTGTCAAATTGTTTCTAGATATTATTACAAAATTTTAACATTTTATTACATATTATCATAAAGTTCTATATTAATTTTTATTTTCTATTGTATTTTATAAGTTGTAATTTTTGACTGATATCTTTATACTTTATTTGTTGAGATTACATATTAAATTATATTTCGAGAAAAAAATAATTATTTTATATTAAAAATAACTCACAAAAAATATATAATTATTTTTAATATTAAAATAACGTGTTTAAATAGCTCACGGAATACAAAATGCTATTTACACTAAGCGATGTTGGGATCAAAAAGGAACGCGCTTTGCGTGATACGCGTTTTAAAACACTGATTTTTACCTATACTAATAATTATCTTATTAATCTTCTTAAAAATCTTTCCTTATCATTCTTCTCTTCATTCTTAAATGTGACATATAAACTTTGGTTTTGATTTCTAATTATAATTTTTAATTCATGATCGATTTGTGTGTATGATTGAACTGGGATGTCAAGTGGAGTTTTATAAGCTATCAAAAATGAGTTGTAATGATTGTTCAACCTTTCGCAGAGGCAAATGGTACTATTCCTCATTATTTATATTTTATTTTTTAGTCATGAATTATAAATAATATAAACTTCCGATTCTTTTTTATATAAATTATTCTTTACATGTGGTTTTTTATTTTGACGAGATTTTCTAAAATTTTGAAAATGCACGATTGTTGTGTGTAATTTATAGTTTATTCTGTAGACCTTAAATAATTGTTCAAATAAAATTGATCTTTATTTTAGAATTCATAATGGTACGTAATTCAGTTTTTAAAAATTTTCATCCAGCATTTGTCCCCATTATATTTTTCACCAAATTATAGTGCTTATTTAAATTCTTATCACGTACCGATTTCTTCTTTCACAGATTAGCTACATAATTTTGAAGGCGGAACATATATTATTTGATTTATTAATATTATTTATAAGATGAAAATGCATAATATTTGAGGTTTTTGAGATTATTTCAATGGATCTCAAATTGTATTCTGGTATGACATTACGAGATGCTCTATGTTTTCAACTTTTGTTCTTTTTTAACTTATTTAAAATATGTTGAATTTTCTTTATTATTTGCAAAATGTGATTTTATTTTGAGTAAAATTTGATGTATATTTTTATCAAATCTAACATATCCTCATCCTTATTTTTTATTAATATCTTTCACATATAGGTTTAGAAAAAAGTCTATATACTTCTCTATTTGCTTATTTTTCACAATAAAATATTTGCCTTTTTCAAATATTATTTGGTGTAGTATTAAAATTATATTTTATTACATTAACACTATACAAGTACAATAGATAAATACTCAATTTCGTCTATATCACCAATTTTTAGAAATTATCAGCTTTATGCTTCAATAAATATCAAGAGTAAAAGTAGAAAATGATTGAAAACACTTTATTATGACAAAGACGATAGATATGTAAATAGAGTTAATAAATTATTTTATAAAAAAAATTGCGATGAGTAAATTAAATAATATATTTTTATTTATTATTATTTATTCATTCTTAAAACTTATGTATTTTTAAAACACTCAGTATTGTAATATATATATATATATATATATATATATATATATATACCCGTCACACGGGTATTACACTATTATATTAATAATTTAAGAATTGAAAAGATTAAAGGTGCAGTCATATTTGTATTCATACCCTTATCAATTATTTGATAGTAGTATTAAACCATATGTTTTCGCATAATGGTTTCGGAAAAGTATTTTTAAAAATATGAAACTTCCCATAAAATTAAAAATTAAATAATTTCAGACAAAGACTATATGACTCACCAATGCTTCAAGGTAATTAAAATTGATTGGATTTGAACTGCAGTAGCGGTGTGATTCAGTAATATTCTTTATAAGAGCAGAACAGGTGTAATAATTATTCTTACTTTTATTTATTTATTTGTTTGTTTGTTTAATTTGAAAATTCCGTAGTTGGTATCGTTTAGTTTTGCACTTGGTAGATTTTCATATTTGATGTCCAGGCGTCTAGCTCCCAATTCTGACCTCATAAGATAATGATACTAAAGCGAGTCGTGTGACTTCGACAGAGTCAACTTGGGGACCAAATAATAACTTGGTGTGATTATTTATTCATTTTTATCATTTTTCTTCTTTAAGAAATAATAAATGAATAATTATAACAATAATAATAATACTCAATCTTATTTGTTAATTATGTTGACACATTATTGATGTGTGAGTTTGTGGTTACTCTCCAAACGAGGATGTGTCAGTCTCTCATAATTTGTGTTGAAATACTTTCTTTTGAAAGTTTTGTTTTTTGGTATAAAATAGCACTTTTTTCTCTTTCTTTCAGGGTTTGTGAAAGCATCTCACCATCTCTCTATGTCGCTTCTTTGATTTTCTTTTCTTTTACAATTTTTTTTTTTTTTTTTTTTTTATCTTTGTTTGTTTGTTTGTTTGTTTGTTTACTATATTCTTCTTCTCAAGATTTTCTTAAGCTAACCAAATTTTATCTGGGATTTTCTGATTTGAAAGTAATTGTTAATCCTTCGATATTTCTCATGCTATTAATTTGAAGGATTAATTACTGGTTTCGCATAAAAACAAAGTTGCAAAGATAGTTTGAGAATTTGAATTTTTTTTTTTTGTTTACGAGGGTTTTATTCTTCAATTTATTTTTTATATTGATTAGGGTTTTGATTGTTTAAAATGCAGTGTTAATAGGGTTTTGTTTGTGTGTTTCGACCGTAAATTTATTCATGATTTTTATTTATATATGAATTTACGATTTTGAATTTATGTTATGCACATATATTCGTGATTGAAGATATCGAAGGTGGCGGCGGTGGCTGGTGGAGTCGCCAGTTAAACCTCCACAATCTCATCGATATTCAATGGGAGTAACAAGTGTAACCAAGGTCAAATCTCTGATTATCTCTTGCTTATTATTATTATTCTTTAAATAACTTTGTTGGTAGAGTTTTAGATCTATATTCCGAACTGAAATTTTTTATTTTTTATTTTAATTTTTAAATCTCTGGGATAAATCTTAATCTAATTGTGGGTTTGATAAATAAAATTTTCCTCCCTTTAGATTACTAATTGATTTAAACATTATAAAATAGGTTTTTGAAGGTTAGAAAATTCGAGAAAACAAAGAAAATGTGAGGTGATATTCTTCAATAGAGGAAGGATTTCGAAGCCGACACCATCATGAAAGTTTGTCCTTTTTATTTATATATATAATATAAATTATCAGTCAATGTCATATTTGTGTCACTCTTGGTTAATTTAGACTAACTTTACCTTTGATTTTCTCTCTATTTGATGATTTTCCACTGTAAATAGGGTCAAATCTCTTCAGGCTTATAATGCCTAGATAGCGATAGAGGAACAAAATGTCATTGAAATCTTTTTACCTATGTGGAAGGTAATTTTTCATCCATATAGTTAAACTCTTAGATTATAGGCTTTCTGGAAATCGGGTGTATGATTTTTATGAAAGTATTTATTTTCTATAAAATAAAATAAGTTGAAGTATTTATTTCCATTTAACACTTGCTCACTCTTTGGTGAAATAGTGTGTGTTTAGTTGTTTCGATGATAGTGTTGTAGTCAAGAAATAAATGTTATGCGATTTTGAGCGACATTAAAAATTAATTTTTGGCATGTGAAAACTCAACTCTTATTCCTCATTTTATTTTTATTCAAAGTGGGGGTTTGTTGTCCTAAATATCTCAAGTGACATTGTACTGAACTGATTCACAGATCCTGTAGAGGATCGTATCATACACTACAAAAAAATCAGAGTTTGTTGACGGACAGAACTGTCAGCAAACCCATCAGCAATGAATTTACTGACGGTACTACCTGTCAGCATATCTGGCGTCGTTATTTAAACGTTGACTGTTTGACATGTAATTGTGGTATTTCTCTCGTATTTTTAATTAGGGTTTAGTATCGTTTTTAGTGGTTTTGAGTCAAATTTCGTTAGGTTACTAGGTTGTTTTCTTGTATTGTTATTTTTCGTGTTTCTTTTTGATTTTATACTTGATTGGTGAAATGGGTTCAATTAACTTTTGGATGGGTGTGATTTTTGCAAGATCTTGACAAGAAAGCGAAAAAGAATGTGGAATTGGCCTGTGGCCTAACCTTGGCTCGAGCCAAAGCGAGTATGGGCACGCCAAGACCTACCAAGATGCGTCAGAACCCGCGCCACGAACTAGCTCCAAAATGCCAAAACATTCTGGAATGGTCGCCAAGACGTGCCTAGACTTGCCAATGCACGCCCGGGAACCTTGATGCACGCCTTGAGGCAAGCCAAGGTCCGCGCACGCCTGCGCGCAGTGCCTGACAATGCCCGCACGCAGCCCCCTACAACGCGCGCAACAGCCAGCGCCGATGCCGCCCGCCTTCGCGCCTGCCCTCGCCAGCGCTAGCCGACGTCAACGCGCGCCAACCCCACACGCAAGTCGGTGCCAGTGCGCGCCAACCCCACACGCCAGCCGGCGCCAGCGAACGCCAACTCCACACACCCACAAGCCCCCCGCCCATCAACACTCGGCAGTGCCCAGCGCCCCAATGCGCGCCACGCCCATCAACGCCTAGCAGCACTCGGCCAAGCCTGCGCCCACACTTGCCAACTGCCGAGCCAAGCGCCCAACCACGCCCAGCAGCCCACGCGCAACCTTAAGCCAAATCATGCCAAACGTCGAGCCAAGTGCATATCAAGGCCATTTCAGGTCAACCTTGGGGAAACATGGGAAATCCAAGCTTTTAAGGCTTATTTGACCCATTTACCCTTAATAAACCCTTTTATAAATAGGATATCTCTCATTAGCTTCAAACCAACCATTTCTCCTCCCAACTCAAGCATGGGTTTGGATTTAATTTCTCTCTCTAGTTCTTAGATTTTATTTTCAAGCTTTTCCTTGGGTTTGTAAGCTCAAGTAGAATTTAAGCCATCAATTGGATTTTATTTTGATTGCAATTTCATCAAGTTTGTGTTTCTCTTTCTTAATTCAAGTAAGTTTTCTTAATTTTTCCCTTGTCCTTCAATTTCAAGCTTGTTCTTCAATTTATACATTTTGTCCTAGCTCTTAGATTTGTTGTTAGATTTAAGATTTAGTTTATGGAATCTAGGTGAGTGACACACCTTGATCATAGATCGGATCCTTGATCGTTTTTATTTTAAGTATTTCCTATGCTTCATTTTAATTTTATGTTGATTCCTAGATCTACTCTTTGTTTCTAGTTATTTTTCAAAAATATTTTAACTTTCACGTCATCTTTTATTGCTCTTTCCATTGGTGCTTTTGATTCTCGTTGATTTGCATTATTTAAATTTCATGATCATGCATGCATAGTTGCACCTTAGGTTTTCATGATTGTACTCTGTTGTTTCTTTGCTTTTTATTGCTTATTTTGATTATTGCTTGCAATTTCAACATGGCATACGCATGAGGCATTCCAAATACTTGCTTTACTTTACTTTACTTGATTTTACTTTCATTTACTTTCGCTTACATTTTCGTTTTCCTCTGATTTCACAAGCTAAAAACCCATTGATTCGTACAATCGCTCGAATCCCGATATACAATCCATGAACCTATTACACCTCTAAAAATTACACTTTAAGATGGCGCCATTGTGACTCGGCTTGGTTAAAGTTTTTTATTTGCTTGTAGTTTCTTCGAGTTTTTAGTTTTCTTTTGTATTTGACGTTGTTATTGAGTGTATGCAAGGTCGTAGAACTCTTGGGAATGATTTAGCTCCTTATAATTCGAATCCCAATCGATTAAGGTGTTTAAGACGTCCCTTGGCTACTACTCAAGACATGGCGACTAATCTTCCCAATACCGTCTCATTTCTTACTCCTAACGAGAAGTCTCCACGGGCCCATGATCCTCAAAGCTCTATTGACCCTGAACCCATTCTTGTCGAGCCATCCACACCAAGTGACAAGAACGGGCCTTCAAATACCAATCCAACGGGCCCTCCCGACCATGCTTTAAGAAATCAAGGGAGTGGTTTCACCACTCATAGACACTCCATGGGCCTACACCAAGGTAACGCACACATTTATAATCCTTATGGCAATGGGGGTTACATTCCTTACATGGGAGGGCATGGTGCAAACCATGTTGGGGATGGGATGTATGGTAATGGTGTTGACAACATGGGAGGGTATGGTGCAAACCATGTTGCCAATGGTGGAATCGGCAATGGTCAACCCAACATGGGAGGGCATGGTGCAAACCATGTTGGGTATAGCGGCTTCACGGGTATAAATGGTCCGTATGGAGGTTATGGTGCTCCCAACCAATTTCCGAACATGTATAATGGAGGCTTTGTTAGTCCAAATGGAATTTTTTGTGGCCACAATCTGAATCCCGGTCCGTATGGAGGTCCTCATGCTTAAAATTTCAAACATGCTCTGATTGGTGCCGACAATAATATTCATGAGGGAACTCCCGATCCGTTTGCTTTGTTTGGAGGAATGGACCCCAATGCCCAAAATGCTCCTCCCGTCTGCGCTATGAGAGAAGTTAGCAAAGCCTTTGTGGGGGCCACTATTTCGTCTTGCGTATCCCTTCCTCCCGAGGTTATGGCTATTGATATACGATCGCTCAATTTTGCCCGGCTTTCGATATTTCATGGGTTACCTAAAGAGGATCCTCTCCAATTCCTTCGATAATTCTTGTGGCAAGTCTCAAGTTTTCATCGTCCTATTATGATGAGTTTAGAGCATCTTGAACTCCGATGTTTTTCGTATGCTCTCCAAGATAAGGCATTGTCATGGTTCATGGGTATTCAGTCTAATTAAATTCATACTTGGGATGATCTTTTAGCAATATTCTTGGATCGATATTATTCCGATGAAAAGACGGACCTAGTTGAGGATCAAGATTATCTCATTTAAACAAATGAAGAACGAGCCATTTCACTCAGCTTGGGCTCATTTCCAAGATCTTCTCACGAGTTATCCACATCATCGTATGGCAAAGGAGCTTTTAATCCAAACTTTCTATGAGGCGTTGGACCCACATTTTCAATATATGGTGGATACGTGTTTTGCATGTAATTGTTGTGTTTTTCCTAGTATTTTTAGTTATAGTTTTATGTTGATTTTAGTAGTTTTTAATAGAATTCTATTAGGTTTTTATGTGGTTTTTCTTGTTTTGTTGTCTTTCACTTGACTTGTTAATTTTATGTTTTAATGGGTTAATTGGTTCAATTACCTTGAGATTTGGTGTAATTCTTGGGTTTTAATAATTAAGATTCTCTTTTAATAGGTGGCTTAATGATTTTAAAATCAAGCTAAGGCATGGAGACCAAAATTCAAGCCCAACCTTGCCTATTTGCATGCCCAAGTTGGTGCCAAGAGCAAGCTTAAAAATGGGGCAAACATTCTGGAATGGTGGCCTAGCCTTGCCTGGGCTTGCCTATTTTCACGCCTAAGGAGCAGCACCCCTAGGCAGCTTTCGAGGCAGCATTTCGGTGCCCGAAATCTCACCCAAAACGCAGCCCAGACATACCCAGAGTAGCGCCCAGCTCCTTCCCCAGCCAGCGCCCAGGCTTGCCTACATCAGCGCCTGAATTCTCGCCCATTTTGCTGCCTTCATTCGCGCCCAGATTCACGCCCAGCATTGCCTACTGCAGCGCCCAGCTCCTCCCCTAGTGTCACACGGTCAAATTTACGCCCAGAATTTTCGCGCCAATCACCGACCATGTGCGGCCTGATTGCCCGACAAGCACAACCAGTCTACCATTTTCTCCTTTGCGACACTCGTATTCGCCACATTCATTACTCGTGTCTAAGTGATCCGAGTTATCTCGTCGTATGAACATTACGCAAGCGGAAGACTTAACACACGCACACGACAAGCACACACAACATTACGGGGACGCATCCCTAACCTTATATATTATGCCTCGAGTTCATATACAAGGAAAGGCCTTGGCCAGCAACTCGAATCACAAAACACCGAGCCAAGCCTACACGGTCTGCCTAACATAAAAGCTATCGGATGACAACCCCATCCGCTAAGCCAATCGGTGACGGTTGCACACCGTCGCCCAGGTGGCCGGAGCCACCTCCGAGAAGCCCTACCACCGATCCGTTATCTTCGAACCATGGTCACGCCCTCATGCTTCTCCTCCACAGACGACCGATCAAACACGTATCGTCACTTGTGGCCTGAAACCGCCAAGGTAACTGCCACCGGGATGGAACATCGCCCTCGACCCTCGCATGGAGTCTAAGTCTCGCACTCTCATCTGTTTTGCTTGTGAAGGCCGCAGCCCTATTTATACAAGCATGGACAGGAACCGCCAAAGTAACTGCCCGATCATGTGCATCGCACGCACATGTAACCGCCCACGTTCAAGCCCACTTCCCCAGCTCCTCATAACGGCAAATCTCGCGGACCCTTAGTCGGATCATCAACCCGATCTGACCCACTCGTCGAGAAGGCATAAGCCACAGGTAACTGCCAATCTCGCGGATCCCCTCTCTCGGATCTTCGACCCGGACTTAACCCGCACATGCATTAGACCAAGCTGCCAAGTAACTGCTATTTCCGCGGATCTTCCTGACTTGGGTCATGACCCGCTCATGACCCGAAGTCCAAGTGCCGCAAGCTCTCAACACTCCCGCTTCATGCTCGCGCCTTCCCACAATTCTGGCACAATTGCTACAACACCTTGCGCCAAGGTCCGACCCCCATCAAGTAAATGTGCATTGGGTTGAGCCCGTGTGCTTCGAGAGGCATCTCTCGCACACCTATCCGAGTCTTGTCCGTCATGTCCGAGTAACGCCAGAACTTGTGCGAATCACCGCACCGTGCCTAGCACAATTGCTACCTTCCTTCGGCCATTGCCCATCACCGCCCGCATATGCTCGCACACCAGGTTATCCCGTGTCGAGTCTCGCTCGCCTGTAATGCATCGTCTTAGCCAATCATCGAACAACTGTCCGAACCTTGCCCACAAATGCCCACAAGCTCAAGCCAATCGTGCGGCCAAGCTTAAACCGAAGCCAACATCCGACAAACCCTCGAATATCACCCTTTCCCGACGTTGGCGCACAGCATGCGCACTAACCCGAGTCGCCTGGCGAGGCCTAAAAGTTACCCTGTAACAAACCACCCCCACCAGTTAAAACGACGTCCGCGTCGTTTGTTCTTTTTCCCTCCTGCACGGTCAATTCATCAGCGTCAATTCTCTTGCGCCTCTTTCGATAAAGGAGACCATCTCCTTCTCGCCCGTACAGAATCAGCATCCCGTCACCTGCTTTACATAATTTGGCTTAGGTACTACTTAGCCACAATTACAACAGTATATGCATCGGACATCCCCCGCATGCTAGGTTCGAATGTAAAATTACTAACCTACCATTAGCAAAATTACAAAATTTGGCCTTACGTATACATGAAGTCTAACAACTATTACAAGTTGAAAAACCAGCCGCACATAGATCATTAGACAGGAATGATGATCCCTCTGGAACGTACAAGGGCTGCAACACCTCGCACATTTTCCAAGACATCAACAACGCGCCTCGTTTTGATTTATCTCGATAACGGAACTTCAACGTCGACATCTACTCAAATGTCCGGACGGTCAGCCGCTGAAACTCGTGGTCTCTTTCTAGCAAACTGAAGTATACTACCTTGGCTAAACGGGACTTAGCCACCATCCACGCGTCATCTTTACCAAACCAAGTCCGACCTTGGATATACTCCGCACAAGTATATCCCACCATTTTCCACAGAAAAACAGCAACAATTAGGGAACAATAATATTCCACAAAAATAAATGAACGACAAGATAATAATCCTTATTCGCGACATACCCGTCTAAGTCTGCCGAACGGCACGCCCTACAACGCACCACAAGCTGTCGAGTGATCAGCTCGTAACTTGATCTCCGACACCGAGCCTTTAACATACGTCTGAACCGCATCAATCCCCTTGACACGAACAAGCTTTCAGCTTCCAAAGATCTCTTTCGTTCGGGACATGTCTTGGCCATCAACCCGTACCAAACTGCCCCACAGTTGTTCGTACCAACGCCACAACTTTGGCGCCAGCGCAGCAGCACCGTCGATGCTTCTTATACGCAAGCATCAGCATGAGTCTGGACTTCACAATGACGAAGGGTATTCGGTGTTAACCGACCCACCGCCTGCAGCAATAATCAATGAAGCTGCCTCCCTCGGATTAGTACTTTCGACGCACGAAACAGCAACCCAACTTACACACGACGTCCACCATTCCAGAACCCATCCACGCCCCATGTCCAACACAAAGCGTCACGGAAATCAACGCGATCTCCGATTTTCCCACGATCTGGCGTCACCACCAAGAATGACACCGGCCAGCAACATAATGTTCCAGCCATGGAGACGTCTCCTCACCCGCCAGCATGTGAAGCAACAATGAATTCATGCCCGCAAGGAAACGAGTGCAGCCTTCAAGAAAATTCTTTTCATCGGCAGAGCCATAATACCGATTACTAACGAACCAACCAAGACCCCACACCAGACTAAAAAGCCAATCTACAGCCAATATCCCAAATCGACAGAGCCATATATCGATTGCCGAATAAAAACTAGGAATCAACCTTCAACTGTCTCGGTCCACCCTCTCCATATCCGTTTGGCACTCAACATAGCCAAACAACGAGAACACTCATTGGATCAAACCAACCGAACCAACAAGAAGGCAACAATAATATCAACGGCAATTACAGAAATCGAACATTCACAGCCGACAATAGAACGTACCTTTCTCGTACCCGTCCGATCCATGCCTCCAGGTACACGGATCTTCGCAGCCTGTCCTCGCAAGAACCCGTCAATGCCCGCATCACTCAGCGTCACGACTCGCTGCATCAGTTCTGCCCAACACGGAACTTCCGATCAAGAGCACCCGATAACGTAAACGGGGCTCTGATACCACTTGTCACACGGTCAAATTTACGCCCGAAATTTTTGCGCCAATCACCGACCATGTGCAGCCTGATTGCCCGACAAGCACAACCAGTCAGCCATTTTCTCCTTTACGACACTCGTATTCGCCACATTCATTACTCGTGTCTAAGGGATCCGAGTTATCTCGTCGTATGCACATTACGCAAGCGGAAGACTTAAAACACGCACACGACAAGCACACACAACATTACGGGGACGCATCCCCAACCTTATATATTATGTCTCGAGTTCATATACAAGGAAAGGCCTTGGCCGGCAACTCGAATCACAAAACGCCGAGCCAAGCCTACACGACCTGCCTAACATAAAAGCTATCGGATGACAACCCCATCCGCTAAGAAAATCAGCGACGGTTGCACACCGTCGCCCAGGTGGCCGGAGCTACCTCCGAGAAGCCCTACCACCAATCTGTTATCTTCGAACCATGGTCACGCCCTCATGCTTCTCCTCCGCCGATGACCGATCAAACACGTATCGTCACTTGTGGCCTGAAACAGCCAAGGTAACTGCCACCGGGATGAAACACCGCCCTCGACCCTCGCATGGAGTCTAAGTCTCGCACTCTCATCTGTTTTGCTTGTGAAGGCCGCAGCCCTATTTATACAAGCATGGACAGCAACCGCCAAAGTAACTGCCCGATCATGTGCGTCGCACGCACATGTAACCGCCCACGTTCAAGCCCACTTGCCCAGCTCCTCATAACTGCAAATCTCGCGGACCCTTAGTCGGACCATCAACCCGATCTGACCCGCTCGTCGAGAAGGCATAAGCCACAGATAACTGCCAATCTCGCGGATCCCCTCTCTCGGATCTTTGACCCGGACTTAACCCGCACATGCATTAGACCAAGCTGCCAAGTAACTGCTATTTCCGCGGATCTTCCTGACTTGGGTCATGACCCGCTCACGACCGAAGTCCAAGTGCCGCAAGCTCTCGACACTCCCGCGTCATGCTCGCGCCTTCCCACAATTCTTGCACAATTGCTACAACACCTTGCGCCAAGGTCCGACCCCCATAAAGTAAATGTGCATTGGGTCGAGCCCGTGTGCTTCGAGAGGAATCTCTCGCACACCTATCCGAGTCTTGTCAGTCATGTCCGAGTAACGCCGGCACTTGTGCGAATCACCGCACCGTGCCTAGCACAATTGCTACCTTCCTTTGGCCATTTCCCATCACCGCCCGCATATGCTCGCACACCAGGTTATCTCGTGTCGAGTCTCGCCCGCCTGTAATGCATCGTCTTTGCCAATCATCGAACAAACTGTCTGAACCTTGCCCACAAATACCCACAAGCTCAAGCCAATCGTGCGGCCAAGCTAAAACCGAAGCCAACATCCGACAAACCCTCGAATATCACCCTTTCCCGATGTTGGCGCACATCATGCGCACCAACCCGAGTCGCCTGACGAGGCCTGAAAGTTACCCTGTAACACCTAGCCAGCGCCTACATTCTTGCCTAAAACGCTGCCCACTCTTGCGCCCAGGCTTGCCCAGAATGGCGCCCCACTTCAAGCCTACATGCCAGCCCACTTCAACGTCTAATGCAAGCCAAGGACGCCCAGGGCCCATCACCCACACCCATACCGAGCCACCTTGAGCCATCTTGGTCAAAACTGGTCAATTTTGGTCAAATTCGTGAAATTAAGCCTAAAAAGCCCAAATTAACCCATTTAAACCCAATAAAAATTAGTATAAATACGACACAACTCTCATTTTTGTAGATGACCTCTCATTTTCTCCCAACCCAAGCATGGGTTTGGGGATTAAAAATCCTGTCTCTAGTTTTTAAGATCTAATTTCTCTCTCTTAGGTTTTAGATTCAATTTCAAGCTTCGATGTAATTTCTTTTCTAGATTTAGATTTACTTTCATGCTTGGCCTTGGGTTTGTAAGCCTAAGAAGAATCCAAATACTCTTTTGGATTGTTACTTTTGATGCAATTTAATTCAAGCTTGCTACTCTTTCCTTTAATTCAAGTTTCCTTTCAATTTCATGTTTTATGCTTTATTTCTATGCTTGTTCTTCATTTCCATGCTATGTTCTTCATTTTATGCTTTTTGTCTTAGCACCTTGAATTCATGATGAAACTTATGAATTGGCTATGGAATCTAGATGAGTGACACATCTAGATCATAGATCGGCTCTTGGATCGTCTTGATTTTGAGTTTTATCTATGCTTTATTTGCAATTTTATTTTCATTCATAGTTTTAGGTTAAATCTTAGATCTACTCTTTGTTCCTTGTTATTTTCCTTAAAGTTTTGAACTTTCTTGTTAATTTCTATTGCTCTTTACATCCATGCTTTCAAATTTTGGTAATTTGCATTATTTAGGATTTTATGCATAGTTGTACCTTGTGCTTGCATGCTTGTACTTGGTGAAACATTGCATTTTCTTGCTTATTTTCATTACTTGCTTGCATTTACATATTGAGGCATCCGACGAGGCATTCTACCAACATGCAATTTCATTTCCTAGTTTAATTTAGTTAGTTTAATTGCTTTATTTTCTTTTTCCCTTACTTTTCAAAGCTTGAAACACATTGAATACTTCAATCGAATCGATTTCCGATAAAACCGAGCCATGAACCCGATGATTTATTCATCACCACTAAAACTCTTCTAAAAATACGTCGACGGGGGGCAATATGAAAGATCAACCTCCTTAAGTGGTTCACAATATTTTCACCACTTTAGTTGAAAATTCTCAACGAAAATCCTCTTGGGCGATGTATTCTAATGCTAATGAAGTGAGTGAAGCTTCTTCCCCTAGAGATCTTGAGTTGAAAAAGAAATTGGCGGCTATGGGGGCTCAAATTGCTAAGTTATCAGCCTAAGTCCAGATCCCCCGTGTGCGTCATGTGGAATGGTTGGTCATGATACCACGTATTGTCCTTTAAATCCCTCTTTCTATGTGCCGATGTCTCAGGACGTGTGTGTTCAAGGGTATTAAGCGGGACCCAGTCCTACTAAGCCACCTTTTGCTCGTCCGTCGAATTATAATTCTCCTTATCATGCTAGCAACCGCATGCACCCATATTTTAGTTATGCCAATACAAATGCGAATGCTAATACTCATGTGGGTCCGTCTCGTCTGCCTATTCTGGTGAGTGCTCCTACTCCACCTTCCGATCCGAATATCATGGTCATTATACAACAAATGACCTATCCATCCTGACTACAAAATGTTAAGAAAGATAGACAATTTCAAAATCTCTATGATCTATTGTCCAACGTCAACATCACTCTTCCCTTGTTAGACGCCATCCAGGATATGCCCACTTATTCTAAGTTCTTCAAGGAGATTTCCTCCAAGAAGCTTGTGAGCACTATGAATGAGAGAGTTTATCTATCTAAGGAGGCAAGTGTGGTTTGTGACCCTTCTCTCTTAGCTCTTAAGAAGGTGGATCCTGACTCGTTTTGTATTAATATCACACTAAGGAATGGTATAGTCACTACGGGTATGCTTGATTCCGGGGAGGTTATTAATTTAATGTTGTTTTCGATTTATGAAAAATTAGAACTTCCTCCTTTACAAGAGACACGCATTTACTTGCAATTGGCCGATCGGTCAATTAGATACCCAAAGGGGATGGTCAAGGATGTTCTTGTACAAGTTGGGGGGATTATGGTTCTGGTTGATTTCGTGGTGTTGGATGTTGGCATGGTAACAAATGATGGTGCCAAACACACTATCTTGTTAGACCGCCCATTTATAGATACAACTCAATGTTTGATAGACGTTGGAAAGAAAAATCTTACTTTTGTCCGTAGATGGTGAATCGGTTACGTTTTCCATGTCTAACTTGTCATCGATTCCATCAAGCGTCTTCTATCTGGACTGCTTACATGTTGACGTGATTCAAGAGTTGGATGAACGAGTTTATATGGAGGAAGAGAGCAATGAGGAGGAGTTTGGTCTGGGAGTTCGTGTTGAAGGTTGTGGTGAGGGAAATGAGATCCTTATTTGTAACGACGATTCAATTATGTTTCAATGTGCCAAAGGGTTGTGTGAGAAGGATTGTATATGTGTCGTTGAGGGCAACGATGAAATTTTAGAGGGGGAGGTGGAGAATATTGATGATAGGATTGATAAGCTTGAAGATTATCTTGAGAGAATCATTGAATTGGTTGAATTAGTTCCCAATGAGGTCGAGAGGAAGCACAAGCCCGAGCTTAAACCTCTCCCATATCACCTCAAGTATGTTTATTTGGAAGAAGAGGAGAGCAAACCGGTTGAGTTTGAGCATGAAGTTTTTTGGGCAATAGAAGCCGCGAATATGAATTTGAAGGAGGCCGGGCTTGAGATAATGTTGCAAATGGAGGATTTAGACGAGTTTCGGAATGCTCAATATGAAAATGCTCGTATCTACAAGGAAAGAGTGAAGCGAATCCATGATGAGAGGATAGTCCCAAAATATCTTGAGATTGGTATGCCCGTCGTGTTCTACAACTCTCGTTTGGCCTTATATCCCGACAAGTTGAAATCTAAGGGGATGGGGCCCTATACAATTGAAGAAGTCAATCCAAGTGGGGCGGTGACCTTGATCGACCCTAAGACGCAAGAGCAGTTCCAAGTTAATGGCCATCGGGTCAAACCTTATAGTCACAATCTTCTCTTCCCACCCTACAAGGAGTTCATTGCTTTAGTGAATCCTCCCACCTCAACTTCACCATGATCAAGAAGGGAGTTCATCAAGCCAATGACGTAAAACAAGCGCTTCTTGGGAGGCAACCCATGTTCTTTTCTTTATTTCTTTTATTTGTATATTTCTTTATTTCTCACTTTCTTATTATATAAAAATCCAAAAACATTCTAAAAATTGAAAAATTAAAAAAAATTGTGTTGCCTTTTGGTTCTTTTTAGCCCTTGGTTTTGTTTTGTTTTGATTAGTGTGTATCTTTTCTCGTGTTTTTGATTTTGTGTGATTTTCTTTTATAGTATTTTGTTTTCCGACTCCAACCTTGGTCGATATAATAAGTTAGTAGCGTCCATGGAGCCGGGAGAAACAAGCCATGCTCGGTTTTTGCTTGGATTACTTGGATGCTTAAGTGAACCCCACCGAGCTCGACCCAAGACTCGCTCGGTTAAGGAAGCTTCTATCTCACCCACCTTTTTACTTGTTTTTCATTAAAATACAATGAGGGTATTGCATGGTTTAAGTGTGGGGTGGATAGTAGTTAGGGTCCGGGTTTTACAAAGCATGATTTTTCTTGATTAACTCGAGCCTTGGCGAAGTGACGCATTTTTGGTGAAGTGCCGCTTACTAATTGCGCATTTATATGGTTGAGTCGTTTTGTGTCTTGTGTGAGTTTATTACATTGTTGAGCAATCACCACATGCTTCGAAGTTTGAATAGTTTATTTGTCGGGTTTTTACATATATATGCCCTCTTGTGTAAGGAGTTGAATTTTTGTGCTTCGTCCAAAACCCGTCTATATATATATATACTCAATATTTACCCGTGAAAAAATTTCAAAGTTCTAAAATCTCTTTTGATTTTGTCTTCCAAAACCCGGTGCAAACTAGTGAGTAGCCTTGTGTGAATTATCGAATTTGCTTGCATTTTTATGAAAATTGTATTGAGGGGGCTTGATTTTGCTCGTCCATGATTGAATTTATAAATGACCTCGAGGCACATATATCACCTTTATTCCAGCCATATACAAATATATAAGCTACTTAAATATCCTAAATGAGCCCCCTTGAGCCTATGCCCCATTTCTTGTCAGCCGAGCTCGATTTTAGCTTTATATCTTCATAAATTGTGAGGAGAGAAAGTGTATGTTGTTAGTTGACTTAGAAATGTGTGGGAAATCAATTGTGGGTTTTGAGTCTCTCTTATATATATATATAAAAAAGAAAAAGAGGAAAAAGGGGAAAACAACAAACAAACTCCAACACAAATAATGAAAAGTGATAAAGCGTGCATTTAAGTAAAAAGCCTAATGTTTAAAAGGCTAAGTTTAGTAAAAAGAATCAAATTCAAGAAGCTTTTAAGTGTTGTGAAATAAAAGTCGGAAAAGTGTATGGGTGTACAAAAGGGTTTCACATGAAAGTTTGGTAATTTGGGAAGGGTGAAGCTATCATAAGTTTTGAGTTCTAGAAGTTAGGGTTTCGTATGTTATTGATCATGTTTGATCGTGTGTTAGCCACTATATCCATATATTCCATACCTTACCAAAGAGCCAACATTACAACGTGAAATAATGACCTCTTTCGATTCTTGTTTGGTCATGTGCAATGGGTGATTTTGAGTTTCTAATTTGTGAAATCTTGACAAGGCGCATGCATTTCACGATTTGAGCGTACGCACGTCCAATATATAAAACAAAACACTTGAGTAAATTGAGCGAACATCCTCAAAATCCCATTTGCGAGGAAGTCATCGATTTGTTTTTTATTTGAGAAAAAGTAATACGATCAATGCTTGGCGATAACGAGTTTAAGTTGATACTTTTATCATTCTAATAAGGATAAGCACAAGGATTTTTCTTTTTGCATAATGTTCATTGCATGTACATTCTCGATTATTTTCGTTGTTCGAGGACGAACAAACCGATAAGTGTGGGGTGGTTGTATTGCATGTAATTGCGGTGTTTTTATCATATTTTTTAATAGGGTTTAGTGTCATTTTTAGTGGTTTTGAGTCGAGTTTCATTAGGTTATTAGATTGTTTTCTTGTTTTCTTGTTTTTCATGTTTCTTTTTTATTTTATACTTGATTTGGTGAAATAGGTTCAATTAATTTGTGGATGGGTGTGATTTTTGCTAGATTTTGACAAGAAAGCGAAAAAGAAGGTGAAATTGGCCCGTGGCCTAACCTTGGCTCGAGCCAAAGTGAGTTTGGGCACGCCAAGACATGCCAGAATGCGTCAAAAACCACGCTATGAACTAGCTCCAAAATGCCTAAACATTCAGGAATTTTCGCCAAGACGTGCCTGGACATGCCAAACCGTGCCTAGGAACCTTGACGCACGCCTCGATGCAAGCCAAGGCCCGCCCGCAAGCATCCTGTCTCTTATACACATCTAGATGTGTATAAGAGACAGCACCAACCCCACACGTAAGATGGCGCCAGCACCCGCCAACCCCACACTTGCCAACTACCGAGCCAAACGCCCATCCTTTCCCAGCATCCCGCGCACCTGAGCACAACCTCAATCTAAATCATGCCAAACGTCGATCCAAGTGCATATCAAGGCCATTTTGGGTCAACCTTGGTCAAACATGGGAAATCCAAGCTTTTAAGGCTTATTTGACCTATTTACCCTTAATAGAACCTAGTATAAATATGATATCTCTCATTAGCTCCAAACCAACCAATTCTCCTCCCAACTCAAACATGGGTTTGGATTTAACTTCTCTCCCTAGTTCTTAGATTTTATTTTCAAACTTTTCCATGGGTTTGTAAGCTCAAGAATAATTGAATCCATCACTCGTATTTTATTTTATTGCAATTTCATCAAGTTTGTGTTTCTCTTTTTTAATTCAAGTGGGTTTTTCTTAATTTCTTCCTTGTTCTTCAACTTCAAGCTTATTCTTCAATTTTTTCATTTTGTCTTAACTCTTAGATTTGTTGTTAGGTTTAAGATTTGGTTTATGGAATCTAGGTGATTGACACACATTGATCGTTTTTATTTTAAGTATTTCCTATGCTTTATTTTGATTTTTATTTTCATGCATGATTTTATGTTGATTCCTAGATCTACTCTTTGTTTCTAGTTATTTTTCAAAAATATTTTAACTTTCACGTCACGTTTTATTGCTCTTTCCATTGATGCTTTCGATTTCTATTGCTTTGCATTATTTAAATTTCATGACCTTGCATCCATAGTTGTACCTTAGGTTTTCATGATTGTACTTTGTTGTTTCTTTGCTTTTTATTGCTTATTTTGATTATTGCTTGCAACTTCAATATGGGATTGATCCAAACTTTTGTGCACCCCATTTTTAATAAATTAATTTAAAAGCACGTTAGTTTTCTCGCAAGAGTATGAGGTAACTGTAGGGTGATAAGTTTGACTCGAGTCGTATCTCTCGAGGAAACAACTGTTCGGTCTTTCGGATGTTTTTCTCAATTTTCGAATTAAAGTAAAATACATGTACAATTGGGGTTTTAAAAGATATTGAGTTGATCATTATAAACTAAAGCAATAATTAACTAAGGCTAATTAAACTAATTATTCTAACTAGATTATCAACTACGAGCAATAATTTAAACTACTTGAACTTAAGAACTAAGAATTTAAAGCAACGAATCTAATGCATGAATATAATAAACTAACACTAAGCAATAGCATCATACGAATCTAAGAATGAATAATTAAGCATGAATCGATCACATAAATAAACTAAAGTAATCCAATATCCAATATCCAAAATCAAGCATAAAAACGATTAAACTAATTAAACTAGAATTAACTAAGAGATTAACTAAGAATTGAACTAATAACTAAACTAGAAATTAACTACTAAATTAACTAAGAGTTTAAAAAACTTATTGTAACTACTAAAAGCAATGAGAAGCTCCAGCTATTCCGGAGTTGCACGTCGATCTTGGGCGAAGATTGAATCCCGAACGCGAATTCGATGTTTTGGACGCGTTGTTCTTCGATCCTTAATCTTCGTCTTCAAATATCGTTATGAGATGTGGGATTATGTTTATTCTGAGCTAAGAAACCCTAGGTGGTCATGTCTCCCCAAAAATCCGAAATATGGAGGGTTTATATAGATATTGCAAGTCTTGGCGCACAAGAAACCCTAAAATCCGAATTCTGGGCCGTCGCGTCGACGGCGTCGACTGACGCGCGCTGGTGCTCGGCGTCGTTGCTGCCTGGGTCTGCGCGTCGGCTGGGTGGTTGCATCAACTGAAGCGGGCTTGCATCGACGCTTCAGAGAATTACGTCGACCGTGCGCGACTGACGCTCCTTCAGTCGACGCTTCAGCAAGTTGCGTCGACGGTGCGTCGACTGACGCTCCTTCAATCGACGCTTCAGCAAGTTGCGTCGACGGTGTGTTGGCCCTTCGTCGACTGAAGCGGATCATGGCTCACGTCGACGGAGCGTCTGTCTCCGTCTCTCGATTTTTTGCTACTCGTTTCGCCGGAAAGCGCGTTCTCCTATTTTTGAACATCGAACTTCGTCTATTATGCGCTGAACTCTTTCGGTTACCTAGCTGTAAGGTGAAAACAATGAAATATCACCTATTTGCATCAATTACGGTTAAAATACGGTAAAAGAAGTCAGAACTATAAAAATACGGAATTATGCTTAAATCGTCCAACTTATACCAAAAACAAATAGAGAAACGAACTAAAAAGCTAGTAAAAATAAGGACAAATCTACTCTAATCAACTACCCCACGCTTAATTGGTTTGTTTGTCCTCGAACAAACGCTAGATTCAAAGTATAACTAGAATGAGAATAAGTTCAAGCAGTGAGTCGTGCTATGATACATACGTAATTTTAAAAATATAGGTACAAGTCACGCAACGTCAAACACTTGACCATTATTACATTGTCGTTCAAAAACAAGATCATGCTTCCTCACTAAGGATAATATATATAAGTACGCTCAAAAGCACTCAAGTATTTTCTGCATGGGACGTGTATACACTCAAATCATACAATTACAAGCACAGTAAATAAGCACAGAAAATAAATCTCTTTTCAATCGCAAATTAAGTGTGCTGTTTAAACTAAGAATCGGAAAGGTCTTTGCGGGTTGTAATGTAAAGCTTTTTGGACGGGTATGGTATATATAAGTCGTGTGGCTAACTCATGATCAAACATGATCAATAACTCACTCAACCTAACCTAAACACGAAGCAATAGCTTCACCTCGTACAAAAGAAAAACCTCAAAAAACACTCATAACGTAGCCTTCAAATAGGCTATTCCTCAACTCGCAAACCGTAAAACCGACTTGAAGCTCAGAAACCACTTAATCACAACTCTTTTGCCTTTTAAACATAAGGCTTCATAAAATAAACAATAAAATTCAAGTCTTAATAAGCGCGTAGGCAATTAATCAACACTATCCACCATCCTATTGTTTTTTTTTTTATTTCCCCCTTTTTTTCTTTTTATGGTGTCTTTATTATTTTTTATTTTATTTTTTTTTATTTTTTGATGGTGGTCCTTAATTACAAAAATATAAAAATCATAAATTCCTAATAAAATTTCCAAGACACTAATAACCAATAAAAATACGAACTCCTACCCCACGCTTTTAATGGGTTCGTAGGGATCACAAAAATACTCATGGCTAAAGGAAATGGATTATTTAGCTATGATTGGCTCATTCGGAATTTATAGTGGCTAAAATTTATGAATATGGCCGGAATAGGGTTTTATATGTGCCTTAACCTCATTTTCAAAGTCAACTACACACAGCGGTATCAAAGAGATATCAAGACTGAAACTTATTCAAGCACATGCAATGATGATAATCACTCAGGCTACTCACAGGCTTTTTGCATGAAAAAGTTTTGAATTGACGCTGCTTTTAAGGTTTTGCGAAATCAATTGCGTCCAAGTACCATTTTACATTATATAAATAATAATTTGAAAATTTTAATGCACTTATGCACACTCAAAGAACTAGAACAAATAATCATACATAGTCAACTTCGACAGGCATGCCATACAAACACAAATAAGCGTAGAAATAGCGATCAATCACACCAAAAATATGCATTTCAAAACAAAAGACATCAAATTGCATTAACCATACTCAACCACCCCCTCCCTAAAAACTTGGCAATTTCTTGATTGTCATAAATATTAAGGAAAATAAGAGTATGGGAGATAAGAAAACATCCCTGAAAATTCGATGGCCGAGTCTCTCTAAAAACGCATGTGCAATTATCCTTCGTCTTAGATCGCGTGACTAGATTGTCCCGAACAAACCTATAAACAAAAAAAAATAAACAAAACATGATTGTGAACAATTGCGACGCGCAAGTGCCCGGTGGCACGTCTTTTGGATTTGAAACGGCCGGATTGCGGCCAACGTCGTAAATGGCTGGGTTGCAGCTCACCAAAGGTGGCCGGGCTGCGGCTAACTTGGGTCGGATTACGACCTCGATCGATGAAATCATCATTTTCCCTGATTGCTGCGGTAAGCGGTAGGTTCAGTGGTTTATCGTCATCGTTAACGCCTTGATTCGAACTAGCAGTAAGGCCTTGTGGTAGCGAACTTCTACTATATAACCGTTGTCCAGAATAAGCGATTTATCGCATTTGCTGCACATCAACACACACATAAACGTACCACGGTAATTGACACAATATAAAAACAAAAATAAAAATTAAAGAAAATGAAAACTAACGAACGCTTGGGTTGCCTCCCAAGAAGCGCAACATTTAACGTCATATGCTCGACGCAATTTGCTTGATCAGTTCCTAGCTCGTGGTGGGTCCACGAACTCTCTCTTGCTTCTATCTCGACTCTTCTCGTAATTCTCTGGGTAAGATTGAAGTCGAAGCTTGTGGACTTGGAATCCCGTGTTTGCACTCTCATCGTAAATAGTGGCGACTCCATACTCATCCATCTCTTTTATTAAAAATGGTCCACTCCATTCGACTTAAAACATGGTTGGATCAAACTTACGACCGAAATTATACAGCACTAGTTTACCAACCTTGAACTTCTCATTAAAAACTTCATTCGAATTCTTCTTCTTCGTTGTCCAATCCTTGCCATTAGCCTCGCCCTTTTTCTTCGTACGTTTAAAATTCTTGTAGGGGTCGAGGGAAACACTTCTTGAATGAACATGTGGTGGCCTTGTCTCTTCTCTTGGCTTAAAACTCGAACGATCTCGTTGTGGACTCAACTCCACTTTTGGCTCGTCTTTAGGCACGTCAAACTTCATGGGCAATCCATCCTCAAATGCCTCGACATTATCAAACTCTTTGATCATGCCGATGCTTAGGAGTTCATTTACGCAAGAATCCACTAGATCAACAGTAGAACAATCGTCCTTTATAAATGGTGCAGGAGTCTTGGGAATATCTTAAAGTGAAAACGTCACCGTTTCGCCTAAAATGGACATAGTCACCCTTCCCTTGTTTACGTCGATCATCGTGCGCGTTGTAGACATGAATGAACGTCCTAACAAAATGGTGTGTTCTCGGTTCTCGCTTTGTACGTCACCAACATCCGTAATGACAAAGTCAACCAGCACTACTAACTTGTCTACTTGTACTAAGACATCCTCCACAATCCCTAAGGGTAGCCTTATCGTTCGATCCGCCAAATGTAATTTCATCGTGGTCGGCTTCAGCGGTCCTAGGTCAAATTCCTTGTAAATCGAATGGGGCATCAAATTTATGCTAGCGCCAAGATCGAGCATCCCTCTTGCCGTTTGTCCATTCCCGAGAGAAATAGTTATGCAAAAACTCCCGGGATCCTTCTCTTTGGGTGGCAATGGTTTCTTAAATATATCACCAACATCTCTTATCAAAGCCACATGTTGACTCGTAGCCAAACGCCTTTCCCTTGATGCTAGCTCCTTGAAAAACTTCACAAATGCTGGCATTGTCTTTATCACCTCTATCAGGGGGAGGTTAACATTGACATTTTTCAATAAGTTATATAGCTCCATGAATTTTTTATTCTCCTTTGCTGGACGTAGGCGACTTGGGAAGGGAACATGATCATAAATAGTCAACTTCTTGGGCTGCGAATTTAAGGAATCGATGGGGTCTTCAGCTTCTGTCGGACTCGAAATATTTGGATTTGAAGATTTATGCATTGGATCGGCCGAATTGGTTGCATCTGCTTGTGGTTGGGTTTCGGCCTCCCTTTGGTCTTCCTCCTTTTCTAGCTCGATGCAGTTATCCACTTCTTTCCCACTTCTCAGCACATGAATAGCCGAGGCTTGTTCTGTTTGGCTTGGAAGAGTATTTTTCTCCTTCTTCAATGATGCCATGTCTGTTGACAATTGTCCTACCATTATCTCCAATCTTCTTAGTCCTGACGAATTTTCAAGAGTGCTTTTGGCCATTTCAACCATCATCGTTCTCAATTCTCTCATATTGTCTCGAACTCCCTTCATTTCCTCCTGAACATGTGTGAGGCTGTCTCGGTTTTGAATAGTTTCGGCAACTTGGTTTTGTTGCCAGACTAAAAGTTGATCAGTCGACTGAACTGTAGTAGGTGTTTGCCCTTGCACATGGAAATTATTCGGGGGCGGTGGTAGTGATGTTTGCATGTGTGGTGGTCTCTGCCCCGAATGTTGTTGATTTGAATAGTGCTGGATGGCGTTGACGTCCCCTCGTTGTTCGTTGTTGAACAGGCACATATCGGCTAAATGTTCGAGGGATTCGCATTGGTGACACATTGCATTAGTCTTCTTCGAAGAGGCCTTGCTTGCCCGGCCAGCCTTCCAAGCTACCAATTTATCCTCAAATATCTCTTCGCACTTTGCTTTGACTAATTTGCCATCATCTAAGTCAGGATCAGGGATGGAAATCTCATTAACTTTCAATTTACGAGGCCGAGAGTTGGTTTCTCTAGATTTTTCACTCAGTTTCTCCAATACTCGTTTTGCCTCGCGGGCCGTTAGATCACCAAAATCTCCTCCTGCTGCTATTTCAACTTGGCTTTTCCCCATGGGCGACAAACCATCAAAGAAAAACTGATTATTTATCTCGGGGGAATAGCTATGATGGGGGCATGCTTGTAAAAGTGATTTGTAACGCTCCCATGTTTCATGAAATAATTCTCCCTCCACTTGTTCGAAGTTAGCAATCTGCCTCCGAATTTGCCCCGTTGTCTGTGCCGAATAGTATTGATAGGAACTTCTCGCTTATCATCTCCCAATCAGTTAATGACCTTGGTTCTAAGGACAGTAATCATGTCTTCGCCTTGTCTTTCATGCTATAAGGGAAACAAATCATTTGCATCTCCTCCTGGTTTAGGCCATGACCTACAAACCTGCCTACTTCATCGATAAAGTAGTTCAAAAATGCTAAAGGGTCTTCGTGGGCATTTCCGTGAAAAGTCGGAAGTAAATTAATTTGATGCGGTTTAATCTCTACTTCCTTTGAAGTCGGGCCAAGAACAATAGCAGACCCATAAAGCACAACCATCGGGCATGCCAAATCTCGTTGTCGAGGCACTCGATATCCCCTCGGTTCCCTAACTCGGTCATTAGCTCTCTCATAGTGGTCGTCATGCGCGTAATGGTTCTCGCGCTCGTATCTCCTTCCGAAATTATTTTGCTCGTAACCATGATATTTATTCTCCAACCAATCATTCACGTGCCCTTGATTGTTAGCATACGCGTTATGCTGCAGAAAATCTTTGTTTCTAATTGCCACGTTCTCGATGTTGTGTTAGCGAATAGCATTGTTGTTCATCTCTTCGTTGTGCCTCATATTCGCCATGTTGGGTTGGTGACCGATTACGTTTTGCTGCTGGTCGACTCCTTCGTTTCTCCCCGCATCTTGTCTCGCAATAATGGGGCGTGGTGGTGATCTCGGTGGTGAATCGCCGTTTCGAATCGGATTTGCTTCTAACATAATGTCGGAAGCTTGATCGCAAGCGAAATCAGTTGTTGTTGAAGAATCGTCATCGGGAATAAAAATGGGTCTTGGTCTCGGTGGATTTGAACGGTGGATGTTGTCAATGAATCGTACAAGGTCGCGTTGAAGCGATCGCCTTTCTTACATAAACTCAACAATACATCAACGTACCAAAAGACAAAGACCAAGTGCGAAAATAAAATAAATAAATAAAAAGAAACTAAAAACTTAAAACGAAAAACATCCTATATTCTTACTCGTTGCTTCCCCGGCAACGGCGCCAAGTTTTTGATCCAAACTTTTGTGCATCCCATTTTTAATAAATTAATTTAAAAGCACGTTAGTTTGCTCGCAAGAGTACGAGGTAACTGTAGGGTGATAAGTTTGACTCGAGTCATATCTCTCGAGGAAACAACTGTTTTGTCTTTCGGATGTTTTTCTCAATTTACGAATTAAAGTAAAATACATGTACAATTTGGGTTTTAAAAGATATTGAGTTGATCATTATAAACTAAAGCAATAATTAACTAAGGCTAATTAAACTAATTATTCTAACTAGATTATCAACTACGAGCAATAATTTAAACTACTTGAACTTAAGAACTAAGAATTTAAAGCAACGAATCTAAAGCATGAATATAATTAACTAACACTAAGCAATAGCATCATACGAATCTAAGAATGAATAATTAAGCATGAATCGATCGCATAAATAAACTAAAGTAATCCAATATCCAATATCCAAAATCAAGCATAAAAATGATTAAACTAATTAAACTAGAATTAACTAAGAGATTAACTAAGAATTGAACTAATAATTAAACTAGAAATTAACTACTAAATTAACTAAGAGTTTAGCAAACTTATTGTAACTACTAAAAGCAATGAGAAGCTCCAGCTATTCCGGATTTGCACGTCGATCTTGGGCGAAGATTGAATCCCGAACGCGAATTCGATGTTTTGGACGCGTTGTTCTTCGATCCTTGATCTCCGTCTTCAAATCTCGTTATGCGATGTGGGATTATGTTTATTCTGAGCTAAGAAACCCTAGGTGGTCGTGTCTCCCCAAAAATCTGAAATATGGAGGGTTTATATAGATATTGCAAGTCTTGGCGCACAAGAAACCCTAAAATCCGAATTCTGGGCCGTCGCGTCGACGGTGCGTCGACTGACGCGCGCTGGTGCTCGGCGTCGTTGCTGCCTGGGTGTGCGCGTCGGCTGGGCGGGTGCGTCGACTGACGCGGGCTTGCATCGACGCTTCATAGAATTGCGTCGACTGACGCCCCTAAATTCGACGCTTCAGCAAGTTGAGTCGACAGTGCGTCGACTGACGCTCCTTCAGTCGACGCTTCAGCAAGTTGCGTCGATGGTGCGTCGGCCCTGCGTCGACTGACGCGGATCATGGCTCGCGTCGACGGAGCGTCAGTCGACGCGACAGAGCGTCTATCTCCGTCTCTCGATCTTTTGCTACTCGTTTCGCCGGAAAGCTCGTTCTCCTATTTTTGAACATCGAACTTCGTCTATTATGCGCTGAACTCTTCCGGTTACCTAGCTGTAAGGTGAAAACAACGAAATATCACCTATTTGCATCAATTACGATTAAAATACGATAAAATAAGTCAAAACTATAAAAATACGGAATTATGCTTAAATCGTCCAACTTATACCAAAAACAAATAGAGAAACGAACTAAAAAACTAATAAAAATAAGGACAAATCTACTCTAATCAGGGGTACGCATGAGGCATTCGAAGTACTTGCTTTATTATTTTCTTTTACTCTCGTTTACTTCACTTTATTTTCATTTACTTTCGTTTACATTTTCATTTTCCTTTGATTTCACAAGCTAAAAACCCATTAATTCGTACAATCGCTCGAATCCCGATAATACCAAGTTATGAACCTATTACACCACTAAAAGTTACACTTCACTGACAGGATTATTATACCCGTCAGTAAATACTGATGGCATGCAAATGGGTATGACCCGTCAGCACTCTCCTGGGCAACAACCAAAACCCATCAGCATTTGCTGATGGGCTGAGGGTTGTCAGTATATGCTGACCGATTTAGCCCATCATCAATTTTAGATTATTTTGATGGGTCTTACTTGTCAGCGTTCTTAGGATTTTGTTGACGGATCCTACCCGCCAGCATATTATATATTATTTTATTATTATTATATTATTTTATTTTTTTACCTATACATGTGACAAATTAAAATCAAATACGAAACATAATTTGCATGTCCCTAGAAAATATAAAATTTAATATAAAACATAATTAATTAAAATATCCTATAATGTATACAGTTTAAATAAAATAGCAAAAATAAATATTCCATTCCTAACACTACTACTCTATCAAATCTAGAGATTTAGTTCGAGAACTATCTGGAGGATCAGAGGGAGGTCGCCAACGTCGCGCTCTCATCGCTGCGGCAACTTCCTCCATCACCTACTGACAGAGATTCGCCTTCATCTCGAGCCATTTATGAGAAAGCTCCTCACTCATCACCTGGTGTTTCTTCTAATGTGCTCGCTCGTTCACTTATAGATGCTCCTGATGTGCTCACTTGTTCGCCTCGAGCTGTGTCTCGACCTAACACCTAAAAGTGTGTAACTATGTTTGGAGCTCCATGACATGGCAATCTGGAGTAGATGAGGTACCACCTATTGAAGTCTTTGATGCCAGAAGACCTCCTAAGCATCCGTGCCAAATCGATGAACCTTCTACGACGGTCTCTAGATAGACATCGTCCTTCGCCTGGATCCTGTGATGAAGCACGTCTCTCCTCTAGTCCTCTCTAATACTCCTCCTGCAATATTTTGATTGATGTATTATCGTTAAGAGGATTAAAAATGAAAGATATATATATTTATTTTAATTACATATATAAAAATACTTACAAAAATTTGTTGTGATACAAGATCATTGAAAGTGTCGTCGGGTCTCTAGTGCATAGTCAAGAAAAACTTGAATACAGTAGGTTCCCTACCCATATCCTCACGCTGTATACAATATTTAAATTATATTTTAATTTATCACTAATTATGAACTAATTAATTACTTACAAGCTAAATTTTCAAAAATATTTAAATTTGCTTACGAGCTGACATGCATGACCAATCATAGTTCGTGACCCTCCTTTGCGCTTGGCTATCCTAGTACCTGGTAACTTCGCCGAGTGACTGCGTAGCCTAGTAAAATATATAGATTATTAGAGCAATATACTAACATAAAGAATTTATTAACAATAAAAATTAAATTAAAGTTACTTACCTCGGGGGTACAACATAGATCTCGATCATGTCAGGATGTGGTGGCATGAGATTTTCTAATGTACTAGCAGTGTACGGGGTGGTTGGAGTGGTATCGGATTGTGCATTCCTATCTGCTCCTCTTGAAAGGATTGATCAGGCATCATAGGCTCGATAAAATCTATTTTTGGTCTCGCTTTAATTTTGCATGTTGCCAACCAATCCATCTTATCTCATCTCAAACTACGATACAGGCAGTAGTACACTTGAACAGCTTGGGAATCAAGTACAAAAGGCTCATAACGATTGAATCTATGCTTCTAATTGATATCGACAAAATTTTACTAAGGATGAACTTTTGTGGCTACGGGAGTTGTATCAAACACTCATAATTGAACATGAGTGCTCTTGTAAGGCAACCATGTATAGTCGAATCTAACAACTTTTACGAGTCGACCATAGTAATCATACTCATCATCTCCATAGTTTGTTCCTTTTATATAGACGCCAGTGCTCAAAGTTGATCTATTTGATCCGTATGCAACTATGTGAATTTTGTACCAATTTATCTTGGAACCATGATACATAGTCACACATCGTGATGGACCTAATGCTAGACTCTTAATGTATGTGTCAGTGACATTATTCAAGGGATCTTGTGTCTATAACGATGGAAAGTAATAAACATATTATTTTGTAATAGACATATATATGTTATAACTATATATAATTATTTTGAAAGAACTCGCATATCTCTCAAACCAATCGGCAAACTCACTTTCCAATTTTTTGTTCAGTCCACCATCTGTAATGTTTGGTTGAGAGTGTTTTACAACCTCCATGAAGACACTACATATAAATAAAATTAAAACTATCTTAGTTTATTATATAATTAATATATATTTAAAGTTTATACATATCGGCATTTTGAACCTTATAAAATCTTGGACTTTTTATAGTTCAGTAAAACATAATTTCTCAATGCATTGAATTCTTCTTTTCTCAAGAATCTTTTTTCTCAATACCGTGAACATTTCACCATAATCTTAACGCTGAAGGAATGTGGTCATTATCGTCTTCACCATTTTTTCCATCATCGTTATGAGGCAAATTTGTCATTTCAATTAAGACATGATCTTTAAAATAGTACGAAATGAAAGTTAATGCATCTTCGATAAGATATGCATTTACTATCGAGCCCTTAATGCTTGCCTTGTTCTTCATGTTATTTTTAATTTTTTAAAGAAATATCTCGAACGGATACATCCACCTATATTGCACTGGACTTGTAATTCTCACCTCGTATGCTAGTAAACTGTCAAATGCTCCGTAGAGTAAAAAAAAACTAGGTGGAAATCTTTTTAAGTTGACACAAAATTAGAGGAATATCATGCTCTAAACAACTCATATCATCAGTCACGGCCACTATGTAGTTGAGGTTCTTAAAAAAAACTCAGCTCAGTGAGGGCCTTCCACACAAGATGGGGAAGAAGTTCTCGAAAGGCAATTGGTATCAACCTTTGCACGAATACAAAACAATCGTGATTCTTCATACTAAACAATCTCAATCCCTTCATATCAATGCAACGATCGAGATTTGATGCATATCCATCTGGAAATTGAAGAGTTTTAACCTACTCAAACAAGGCAACTTCTGATGTTGGGACAAAAACAATATTTGTTTAGTTCATCCCTGATTTAGGAGTGTATTTTGTCTTCCTCTTGAAATTCATAACCATGTTGAACACATTATCAAACACATTTTTCTCGGTATGCATAACGTCTAGATTATTTCCAATCAAATTTGTGATCTTGTATGAAAAATCCCAAAATATGCTTCTTTTCCTCCAACCACTTGATTTTGTTATGCGTCCATTAATGACCACCACATCTAGATAAGTAGCTTTCAAAAGTCTCAAACTTTTTATCTCTGCCAAAATCTTCGCTCCTGAACGTGCGCTCGACTGTGGAGTCTCCACCTTTTTGTTTTTCCAAATATTTCTTTTATCTTTTTGAAAAGGATGAACACAATCAAGGAAACTACTGCACTTGAGAGTAAATGCATCCGGGCATTCCATGCAATATGGACAAGACATTCTACCAGCTGTGCTCCAAGCAGACAACATAAAGTATTCATGGAAATCGCTAATTGTCCACATGAGAGTTGACTGCAGCTGAATATTCTATTATTTTTAGAGATATCATACGAGGGTGCACCGACCGGCCATAACTGATTCAACTCAGCGATTAGTGGTTGTAGAAACACATCCAACTTATCCTTCAGGTTTTTGGGATCTCGAACAAGAACACTAAAACATATGTATTGCTCTTTCATATACATCTATGGAGACAAGTTGTATGGTGTGACTATCACTGGTCACGAGGAATATTGCACCCCAAAACTACATAAAGGTTGAAAACAATCATTACAAAGGCCCAATCTTATATTTCGACTTTCAGCAGCGAACTCCAGATGAGTTTGATTGAAATGTTTTCAGGCCTCTGAATCTGATGGGTGACGCATCACACCATCGTAAACAACATGTTATGCATGTCACCTCATGTAGTTTGCAAGTGCTGCAGATGTGTATATCCTTTGCAGACGAGGAAATAATGGAAAATAATACATCTTTTTATATGCAATGCTACTTTTCTGTCGTTTTGCTTTTCCCTACTTAGCGGGTTTGAGCCGTGTAACGCCCCGATCTCGATAAAACAAATATATAGTTGGTATTTTAAAATATAATAAAATAGACTTGGCGTTACGTACATATCTATTTGTAAAATCAAAAGAGTATAGAGAATTTTCAAAATATTCAAAATTACGCAGCGGAAAATAATAATATACATGACCAAAATTATATCAATTAAAATTGATAGTTAAAGTAGCATTTGTTTGAAGTACGAATTTTATTTAAAATATAAAACAAATTTAGAAAACATAAACCAACATCAAGTGTTTATTTCCATTCCTCGTATCCCAATCACTCGATACCTTCATTTGTACCTGAAAGAAAAATGTTGTTGATTTTGGATGAGCTCAACATACTCAATAGTTACACCGACATATCTCATGCAAAATCATACCACTCAAAAATAGCACATTTAACCATAGAATTCATAATTTTAACGTCGAAGACAGTTGACTGCAGCTAAAATGCGGAGGGTTTCCCCGATGACCCTTTTCCCCCGTCATAGGCACTTTAGGCCCCTGGTTTTAATCATTGGATATAGCACGCCGGGATAAACCCGATGACCCTTTTCCCCGGTCACGGACAACTTTTGCGGTCCACGGCTATATTAATTTATAAACATCAAATTTCATGATATACATTGCACATAGATTTGAGCACATAGAATTTAACATAAGACAAGTCGGTGGTCCCTACCTCGTAAATAAGTCATTGAAAGTTGAGTGAAATGCACGTGGTTGAATCCTATGTCCCTTATTGCCCGTTACCTAATAAATTTTAAAATATACTTAATTAGAATATATATTTAAATAGATTTTGAAATATATATATATATATATATTTTCTGAAGGGTTAATGTGTTGGAAACCCATATATAAATCCAATCTTTCCAAATATTACAGATTAAACCCCAGAAGCTTTGACCCCTTTTCGATTGACCCCTAGACCTTTGCCATCCTTTCAATTGAACCCTTAGCTTTCCAACAACCTCGATTCAGCCATTGACTTATGAAAACTCCAATCCAGCCCAATAAAACTTATTAAACTTCAATTCAGTCCATTATTATTTATTTTAATTATATATTTTATTTATGAACTTTAAATATATATATATATATATATATATATATATATATATATATATATATATAT
>BMAC01000013.1:1935898-1958702 GCA_014905375.1 Phtheirospermum japonicum
TCGAAAATACCCTTTTTATTAATTTAATACAATATTTACCATAAATACACTGCTGACGTGTCATGTTCTCAACCATCTAGATTATTCAATCTAATGGTCAAGATGAGTTCCTAGGTTCACATATAATGACATGGTTCCATTTGAACTCAACCCTATATATATATATATAGTACTGGCTATATGAGAAAATTATTTTGGTTCCCTCCAAAACTATTTTCTTTCCCCAAAAAAAAGTTTTTTGGCGCAAATCCACAATTGTTGACTTTTCAACTGTTGTTTTTTTAATTGAAATCTCACATCACACAATTGTTGATTTTTCAATTGTTTTTTTTTTTAATTTAAATCTCATATCACACAACTGTTGACTTTCAACTGCATTTTAAAAAAATATATATAAATCTCACAGTACACAATTGTTGACTTTTCAACATGGATTTAAAAATGCAGTCGTGTGTTTTTAAGTTTTTTTGAAATTTTCAAGTAACTGAATTTCGGATATTATGGCTAAAAATTAGGATATAATTGCTTAAATTTTAGAATTTGTTTGAATTTTTTAAAGCTCTGAATTCAGAATTTGAATAATCAATTTCGGTTTTTTGAAATCTAGAATTTCAAATTTGTGAGGCACGTAAATTGAATTTTTAACTGCCCAAAACTCACAATTTTAAAGTTTTATACATATCACCCCTATATATATTAATGCAAAACCCTCATAACCTATGTGTCTGCTTCGTTTGACAAATAAAAAATTTCCGGTGCTTCGTTTGCTTATGTGTCATCCGAGCCTAATATTTACCTAATTTAATACTTTTCTTTTTATTGTATCTTACCTAATTTAATCTTTTATTATATTTTTTCTTATTCAATAATTTCCTTTGATTCTCCTAATATAAAAATATAAATAAGTGATATATAATTAGTAGATAAGATATAAATTAGTTATTTTAGTTAAAAGATAAATTACATATGAAATATTTTTAATTATAAAAGAAACTTTATTATGAAAATAATTAAATAAGTTTTATTGATAACAGAATTTAAAATAATTTTATTTTAGGAGTTTCAAATCTTTTATATAGGTAAAATATGAGTTATTTACAATAATCTAAGTATGTAACTAAATATTAGTAATGTATTCAATATAAACTTAAAAATATTAAAGTATATACAAATAATTAATAGTTTGATTACACCAGTACAATGCGACACGGGTTGAGAGTATGTCATCTTTTGAATATCTCAAAGTATGTAACTAATAAATATTAACGAATTTATTCTAAACATTAATATATAAAATAATTATACAATAATAATAATAATTAATAAAATAGATATTAGGCACGGGTTTAAAATGTGACGCCTTTTTATTTTTTGTAATTAATGAATTTGAGTTAAACATCAAACACAAAATTATTTAATATTTATAATAATTAATAAATAGATTAGACATGTACAAGGTACGGGTTGAGAATATATTATTTTAATTTTTTTATTTTAGATTTAAAATTCAATAATTATCATAAGTATTTCTTATATTTATCTTTTGATAAGTCCCGTGTAATACACTGGTATTAAACAAGTAAATATTAATGTAAAATCCTCATAATCTATATGTCTGTTTCGTATACTTCGCTTGGATAATAAAAATTTGTGGTGCTTCGGTTGTTTAATGCCATCAAAGCCTAATATATACTTAGTTTAATATTTTAAATTTATTGTATCTTTCCTAATTTAATATTATATTTTTATTATATTTAGTCTAACTTAATAGTTTTCTTTTATTATATTTTGCCTAATTCAATAATTTTCTTTTATACTCCTAATATAAAAATATAAATAAGTCATATATAATTAGTAGAAAAAATATAAACTAATTATTTAATTAAAAGGCAAACTACATATGAAATAATTTTAATTACAAAAAAACTTATTTATGAAAATAATTAAATAACTTATAATAAAAGTTGAAATAATTTATTTATGAAATTTTAAATATTCTGTATAGGTAAATTATGATGTATTTGCAATAATTGGAGTATGTAACTAAATATTAGTAATGAATTCAATCTAAATATAAAAAAAATAAAATTATATAGTAACAATTAACTAATATTTATAGAGAATGGCATATTGCGAGAAGGTTTGATAGTGTGACACCTTATGAAAACTTCAAAGTATGTAACTATAATTATTAACAAAAGCAATCTAAACATAAAAATATAAAATGAGTTAATAATAATTAATTAATATATATTAGAGACAAATTTAAAATGTGACATCTTTTGAATATTTATAAGTATGTAAATATAATAACGAATTTAATCTAAATATTAAGATATAGTATTAATTAATAATTATAATAATTAATAACTTGAATAGAGCACGGGTCGAAAACACATACATTCAATTTTTTATTTAAAACCTGAACTTTGTCATTTTCATAAATATTTTTTATATTTAGTTTTTTAATAAATCCCGTGTAATACACGGGTGTTAAACTAGTATATATATATATATATATATATATATATATATATATATATATATATATATATATATATATATATATATATATATATTCCACTTATATACTACATGAAAAGATTTCTAACCTACTTGTCTGTTTAAAAAGTTTCGGGCTGACGTATAATTTTCTGATGGTTCGAATGTTTACTTGGTGAATTTTGGAGATATGGAGACTTACTAAATATAAGAATTATAATATTATAGGAATTCTAATATCTACCTATTTTATTATTTTATCAACTTAATCTTTTTTTAATATATATTTTCCTAATTTCATATTTTTCTTTGATTATATTTTATCAAATTCAATATTTTCTTTTATTCTCCTAATATAAATATATAAGAAGTCATATAATTATAAAAAGATTCAAATACTTATCTTAATTAAAAGAAAAATTACTTATAACATAATTTTAAATACAAAAAAAATTATATATTAATAATCCAAATACGTTGTACAAGTAAAGTTAAAATATATAATATAATTAAATTACGAGTTATTTCAATAATCTATGTATGTAACCAAATATTATTAAAGAATTTAATTTAAATATAAAAATATAAATTCATTAATAATAATTCATAACTATTATTTAGACACCGATACAATACAACACATGTTAAGACTATAACATCTTTTGAGTATTATAGAATTTAATTTAAATATTAGAATATTAAAATAATTAATAATTAATTAATAAAAATTAGATACGGGTTGAGCATGTAAGAAGTTTTGAATTTATTTACATATGTAAATATGAAGTTATTAACGAATTTAATTTAAATATTAGAATCTAAAATTATTTAGCAATAAAAATAATAGTCAATTTGTAGAAGACACGAGCTGAGATACGATATCTTTTTTAATTTTTCTTATTTTTAGATTTAGAAACTGAATAATGGGTATAAATGTTTTTCATATTTATCTTTTGATAAATCCCGTGTAACACACGGGCGTTAAACTAGTATGAATTTATATATATATATATATATATATATATATATCCAATTATTAGGTTTTAAAATCGGTTTTTCTATCATCTAATTAGTGATTGCAATGATAAAATTTATTTATATAATAGTCAAATGTTCAGATTTTGATTAAATATAAACAATATTTTTTGGTATTTTGAATTGAAATAATAGATAAAGCAAGCATAATAAAAGCAACTATAAAAATAAATTTAATTACATGTCCCGAATAAAAAAAAAGCATGAAAATAAATTAAATTGTAGGCCTTAAGAAAAAATTGGGATAAAAAAAAAAGCAAGCATCAAACTTAAATAAATTACAGGCCCCAAATATAACTAATTTGGCAAAATATAATAAAACATTTAAGAACATTAGAATTAAATAAATATTGATCTCCTTGAATAATTAAACTCTAAGAAATTTGGTATCTTCTACAACAATTTTGTTTTAAAAAATCGTAATTGATTTTACCCAATTTACTTACAGAATTAGAATCATAAAAAAACGAAATACAGTAAATCGGGTTTTTTATTTCATACGATTTGTTTGCCTAATTAAAGACATTAAATTTATAGAAAATGCAGCAGATCAGTTTTTCAAAAATAAAATCAACCAATAAAAAATGTATGAGAAATAGAATCCAAAACAAACAAAATACAGTAAATCAGATTTTTATTCAATATTGAATAATTATGAGATTTCAAGTCCGAATCATATTTTTTGAAAAATCAGATTTCATTCGATTTGTTTGCTAATTAAAGATATTTAATTTATGAAAAATGCAACAGATTGATTATTACTCTAAAATCAACCAATAAAAATGTATTAAAAGTAGAATCCTAAACAAAGAAAATACAGTACATCAGGCTTTTATTCAATATTAAATAATACTGATATTTCAAGTCGGAATCATATTTAAAAAAAAAATCAGATTTCATACGATTTGTTTGCCTAATTAAATACATTTAATTCATGGAATAGATCGATTTTTTCGTACCATAATCGACAAATAAAGAATGGACAAAAAGTTAAAATCGGACACAAAATCTATAATTAGTGGATACGAAATCATATCTGTTTGGGTTATCAGAATTCCAAAACTTGAATCTCTAGGGTTTCAACTAATTCTCCCTAAATATAAGTTCATATTCTTTACAAATCAATTTCAATTCCCCACCCGAATGTGTCTATACTTTTTCTCTATTTTCAAAACTTGGGCAACAAGATTTTTTGGAACGATGCCTCCTTTATTTGGACTCATCAAAAGACATCGACCGAAATAAAAAAGCACTTAAGCTTAGATTTGTTCGATTATTTGCTCGGTCGGGATTTGATGATGAGCAAAAAAAGACTTCCTTATTATTATATATATAGATATATAGATTCGGGTAGTCATAAAATTTTATCATTATATATAGATATATAGGTTCGAATTGTCTACTAATATTCGATTAATGTATTCAGTTGACTTAAATTGTCTCTAATTATGTAAAACAGGGAGGATGAATTACTGGTGTTATAAAGAAGATCAATGTCAAGTTGTTCGAGAATCGAATGTCTTAGTTTACTGCTGCTGCTACTGCTACTGCTGCTGCTACTGCTACTGCTACTGCTACTACAACTACTACTACTACTACTACTACCACTACTACTACCCGACTACTACCACTACCACTACCACTACCACTACCCCACCACCACCACCACTACTACCACTACTACCACGGCTATGACCACTACTATTACCACTACTACGACCACTACCACTACCACTACCACCACTACTATCACTACCACCACCACCACCACCACCACCACTACTACTATTTAGTTATTACTGCATTTATTATCGCTATTGGGTTTTCAAATTTGAGGTTAATTATGATTTTTTGAATTTATATATAGGGTGATAGCATTTTATGCTTGAACAGTATTCATGTGATTTAGAATCTAATATTTTTCAAAATTTAATTTGCTTAATAAAATCTTTTTATTATATACTTTTTTGTTTAGATATTTCTTATAAATAATGTCTTTAATATGGATGTGTATTGCCTCATTTTTATACATAGATTACTATTATATAGTTATCTTTTATAGAGTTTACTATTAATTCGATTTTTAATAAATGATATTGACATAGTCTAAAAGACAATTTGGTCAAGTGAATCTACGTTTGTTGACCTATACTAAGTATACTGTATTGATCTAATGTTTTCAAAATTTTGATTACTATCATGTGATCTAAAGCCGGAAATAAAAATCATCTAAAACATACAAAATATAAAAGGAGTAAATAAATCACAATCATTAAAAAATTAAGTAAACACATTTGCCTAATCTAATTGAGTACAAAATAAAAATGTATGCACTAATCATCACTGGTATCAAAAAATGAGTAATGTAAAATAAATTGACAAATAAAAATTGCGTTCACACTTTAGTTATGACGTATAAAAGCCTTTTTATGTATCTTATATATGGCTATAAACAATCAACTGTATTTAATAACTTTTAAAAAAATTGAATAGTAATTTGTACTTTTTCAAAATATATTATGCTTTTGAAAAAAATGGAAAATTTTAGCCTTGAGTAAAATATTAATGGTTGAAAGGTAATCAGATAATGAAAACTATATGTACGTTAAAGCTTTGTAAATAACACAACTTTATAAATTATCATAATATACAAGTTGTACAATCTCGGGAAAAAAATATTAACTATTATATTCTATAAATTATATTAAAAATAATAAAAGTAATTCCGAAATTATGTTTTCATTTGAAATCTTATAACTAAATCATACTGATATATTAGTGAGAGGTTTTGTGATATAATATATTTATTAATAGAAAAGTATTTTTAATATTTTCCAAGTAGTTTCTCTTGATATATTAAAAAGTAATTTCTATTTTTAAGAAACCTGATAATTGAATAGTACATTTACCAGAGAAGATATAAGCTTAAATTTACCTATTAAATATAATGCACATCTTTTAGATTCGCAAAATATTTGTTTTAAATATATCCCTTTATGCCTATAAAGATTATCACTGATTGCAGATTAATAAACCCTAACAACCTAAATTCTATCATCGCACAACAGTTTCGTTTATCAACGTTTCAAGTGAAAACACACACACACACACATATACACACACAACTAAACATCCATATACAAACATAGGACATGTATTTAAATTTGAAGCAGCGCATTTCTAGGAATCAATATGAGGAGGAAGACCGATTTAATAGGAAAAAGAGCACAAACAACACTCAACAAGGTAATTCTTTTTTTTTTTTGAACTAGATTATGATTTAAACTGAATGTGTTGAAGAATTTTTCATACCAGTTTTTCCTGTCAATCCTTTAAACCTGCAATATAGAACTACACAAATTAAGATTATATTTATATGTTATTAAGTGCAGTTGAAGATTAAATAGGAGTCTATTGCGTAAAATTTATTTTACCGTTTGACTCCAGTCCTATGGATTGTTCTGGACATATGTAACTTTTCAAATTATCTACAACTTGTAATAAAGCAAAATTAATAATATTGATTTATTATAAAGTTGTAGTTTGTTAGGTAAAATCTATTGTATATCTTTTATTGTGTGTGTGATCCCTTTTCCCATCAATACCAGTTTGAAATCTATTGCTTATCTTTTATTGTGTGTGTGATCCCTTTTCTAATCAATACTTCTGAAGTTTTCCTTTTCC
Organism: Phtheirospermum japonicum; assembly: GCA_014905375.1. NCBI lineage: Eukaryota > Viridiplantae > Streptophyta > Magnoliopsida > Lamiales > Orobanchaceae > Phtheirospermum > Phtheirospermum japonicum. The sequence continues at coordinate 1,943,120 of BMAC01000013.1, forward strand.
AAACCTGAGATACAAATAAAACTCATTTCAGTTATGTGATAAAAGCATATAATTAATATAAAACTATTTTAATTGAACTAAACAATGTTGTTTTGTTTTATTTGGAATGGCAGGGTAATTGTAATTTAAGAATGACATTCTGGTACTTATCTTTCTTCATGCTGTGAGGTATTATTTGTTCTCCAAAATATATGTTCTAAACCTGCAAGATTGATGCTATAAGACTTCAGATTCAAAATAGACAAATAAATATTGCATTATAAATATTAAACAGTATATTATATAAAATATGCAGATGTTAATTTTTTAATAAATATGTCTGTGTTCATGGCATTGTTACACCTACTTACACCCTAGACTCTATTCAAAGGCATTATCATCCAAGATAGGTCATGTCAGGTTTCTAGCCGATAAAATTAGACATAATAAAATGTTCAATTTCAAAGTAGCAATACAGTTATGTTAAAAGATATGTTGTATACTATTTTTTTTTTCATCTGTTAATGTTCCCTTACTTTATCTTGCATGTTTTCTTCCTTTTCAAAGTTGGTTAAACTAGTCTTGATACATTGGTAGAGAACAATTAGATCACAACATAAGATAAAATATCAATATGATGCTTAGAATGAACATTAACAAAATATTCAGATATTATTAGTTACATATATTAGTTTATTTTATAACTGTCATACAACCAAAGCAAGTTGGTTTAGAATACATTTTGTGATTATGTTTCTATATTTAATGACATTTTGAAATTATCTAAGAAAATATAAATAGTTAAAATGTTACCTTTTTTTTAATCAAAATTTATGTGTATTTACCTCAGCCTTATGAATAGTTAATGATATTTATCCACTAAAAATTAAAAATTGTACATGCAGCAACCCTCAAATGACTTTAACAAAATAATTAGGACTTATCTTTTAATAAGTCTATCTTATATATAACAACTGCAGTAAAATTAAACTAGGTTAACTTACATGCAATAATTTTGTTTTTAAAATTTAATCATTCTTCTAAACTGTATATTGTCAATGGATTATATAACATATATAGATAATGGATTTTTAATAAAATATGTCTTTGTTCATGGAATTGTTACACCTACTTAGACCTTGGACTCTATTCAAAGCCATTATCATCCAAGATAGGTCATGTCATGTTTCCAGCCGATAAACTTAGACATATTATATTATTCTTATTTCAAATAAATATAAGAATTATTATATAGATATGTTGTATAATTATCATACAAGATAAGTAAATGAGGTAAGCTTACAGTTCATGATTATGTTTTCTATATTTAACGATATTTTGAAAATATGTAAGAATAATATCAAAACAATGTGATATACATAGATGATATATAGGAAGAACAATCTCAACAAACGGAATAACAGATATTTATTAATTTCATAGTCATTCACAGTAAGATAAATAAATTTCATACTCAATCCAAAACAGTGTAACAGATATTCATCAATTTTATACTCATTCCAAGTAAGATAGTGCGCCATATATATATGATCAATATTAACAGATCATGCCAGAGATTATAATGTCAGTATATGACACATTAATCAAAATATGCAAAAACAACATGATTCAGATCCCACAATTTGTATAAAAATATAATTTAATTTCTTAATAAAGAGTTGTATCATAAAACATTATTTTTAGTTATAAATCATAAATTAATTAGAATGAAAATTACATATAATAAATTTTAATTAAATATTTATAAATAAAAAAGGTTTAATAATATAATGCCACATGCAACAACCATCTTTTAAAAATGTGTTCATAATTTTTTATTAATTCTTTAAAAATATTTATATGAGATAAATCAAAATTGAGATGATTTACCTTGAACAGAAAAATCCATATGAAAACCACTAATCTGGAATCGGATTGTTACACTGGACTTGACCCAATAGCTGCTAAACACACCATTAAATCTGGATGAACAAATAAAATTAGTTAGACCTCATCATAGATGGAGATATGTAAATGAATTTCATGCAATAAACAAACTAAAAATTGAAATTGATTTGCAGCCTTTAAGTAAAAGATATCACAAATATTTCAAAATTTGAAAAACAAAAAAAAGGTTAGGTTTTTAATAATAAAATCGATATCTACAATAATTTTATATACAATATCATTTTAAAAACTTATTGAAAGAAAAAAATGAAAAAAAAAAAAAAGAATCGGAGGTTTACCTGATAAATTATTCTCGAAAGTTGAGAACAAAAGTCACTGCATGTGATCTAAAATCCATTAAAACTTTTAGGCATAGATCTGGTCTAATTCGAGTGGTGCCTTAGAATCAAATAGGAAATTGTGATGTTTGTTTGGTGTGTGTGAACAGTGATGTAATGTGAGGGAGGTGGCGGATGTAACCAACGATAGGGTTTGGAAACTCATGGTATTTTTGTGTTGTGTGTGAATGGTGAAACTGTATTTCAGATGGAGATGGCGAAGGAGCGATAGAGTTTAGCTGCATATCAAAGAAGGTGGGGTGGAGGAGACGGGAGAGATTGCGATTAAACCAAAGATTTTGAACTAAAAACCTATGGTGTTCGTGTTGTGTGTGAGTGGTGAAGCTTAATGGGGACTGTAGTTTGTTTCGGAGCGGCAGGCGTAGTTTCGGATTTCGCCATCTTCGAAGAAGATTAAGGTTTGTGGGAGACGAATGAGGGCTAGGGTTTGCGGGGGCGGCGAGTGGGCCGAAAATATAGGATTTCCATATTTATAGTAGGGTTAGTCTGGTGATGGTAGATTGGGACCGTTGGATGTGGTGCAGTATGTACAGACCATCGATTTCGGCTGGGTTTAAACGGATAGGATTCTGAAATGGGTTAGGACTTTTTAGTTGGGTTTTACCAATTGGGCCGATTTGAGTAGAATTTTATTTATCAATTAGGCTTCTAAACAATATTTTATTTTTATTCTAAAATAATTAAATTTAGGGGAAATTATCAAATAGTACCCCAGGTGGAGGTCCATTTGTCAATTAGTCCTCCATCCAATTTTAAGTCAAATAGTACCTACTTTTTGCCAAATAGTCCAAAATTGTGATATGAATATACCACAATACCCTTACTATTAAAATAATAATAATAATAATAATAAATAATAATAATAAAATGGGGCCACCTACTGCCGCTACCAGCCACCGGAAGATTTTTCGGGAAATTTTTTTTTTGTTTTTTGCCCAACAAAATATAAAGTTAGCCGCCGGCCGCCGTCGGCCGGCCGGGAAATTTTCGACCGCCGGAATTTTTTTCCGGTCACATTTTCTTTTCCTGATAATCTGAAAATATTTTTCGGTTGCCGGAATTTATTTTCGGCATTTTTTTTTTCTGCCCAAAATTTCTTACTGTTTGTCTGAATTTCTTACTACATGTCCATGGAGTCAGTGCAGCCAATTTTTTTTTTCAACCCAACTATTTTTCTTACTGTATGTCTGTATTTTTTACTATATATATGTATTTCTTACAATATGTGCAAACATTTCTTACTATATGTCCAAATATTTTTTACTTAATGTCCGAAAAATAATTCCGGTCACCGGAAATATTTCTTACTATATGTCCGAATTTCTTACTATATGTAATAAATTTCTTATTTAATGTCCAAAAATTCATACTTGATGACAAAAAATATTTTATTTGATTGCAGAAGTTTCTTGCTTTGATGTGCAAATGTTGTTATGTATTCTTTTTACTTATTACACACTTGTTTTTTTTACTTATTACACACTTTTGTTTTGCCAAAAAAAATAGAAAAAAAAAACTCTTGCTTAATAGCAAATTATTATTAAGTAATTTCTTATTTAATACAAATTATATATTATTTTGTAGTAAAATCTCATACTTTATGTTCAAAAAATTAATAAAGTTTCTTAATTTATATCATTTAAAGTAAGAAAGTTTGTCATTTTATATTCGAAAAAGTAGGAAAAGTTCTTATTTTATAGTGAAATTTCTTACTTTATTTTCTAAAATAAAAAGAAAAAATCTTACTTTATAGTGAAAATCTCATATTTTATGTATGAAAAAGTAAGAAGATTTCTTATTAAAAATTTCTTACTTTACAGTTAGATTTCTAACTTTATATTTGTTGGGCAAAAAAAAAATCTCGCTGGAAAATTTTCTGGCAGGTGGCGGCGGTGGGGGTGGCCGGTGGGAGGTGGTGGTGTATTGTTTATTGATATTACTTTTATTAGGGGTAACCTTGTAATTGTATATTTATGGTTGGAATATTTGACATTTTGTATTATTAGTCATAGTATTTGACAAAAATATTTTTTCTATGTAGTATTTGATGATTGCCCCATAAATTTAAACTATTATATTTAAAAAATAATAATTTAAATATTATATATATTATAATATTTGATTAATATGTCTATGTATATGTGTATGTATGTATGTATGTATATACTATAATTAATTTTGAATTGAAATAAGATATCAGAATAATAGTTTTGGATATTTTATTGATTTAATTTTTAATATGATTTTGAAATGAAATAAGATATTAGAATAATAGTTTTCTTCATATTTTTAGTATATAAGAGAGCGTTTATGTGTGTGTGTGTGTATGTATATATATACTTTATTAATTTTGAATTCTAATATATGTTAATTTAAATGTATTGTCTGGTAATGTTATTAAATCTATTGTCAAGCATAGTGAGCTGAGCACGCACAACCTGAGATTAGAGACGAACCATGTTGGGACTCGTGTTGGGAACGCCAGAACTGTAACCAGACGCAACACCATCTTGCACGGGCACCTGCCAGGGGAGATCCACAACATGTGCCCCATCCAAGTACTGGCTACGCAGGGTGAACCATTTAGCCTCTCCAGTAAGAGCATCACCTCAGATGGCGTAAGGCCTTGATTCTCCAGGATGCTGTAAATAAGAGAGGGAAAACAGAGAGAAGAAACATTCTTGGAAGTTGAAAACCTTGTTATAGCATCAAAGACCTGCTGCCCAAAATTGAACTTGATTCCTCGACCAAGTTTAAACAAGAACTGAGCCTGAGGGCGAGTCACAACGGTCGCGTTTTTCGAGGGCACCCAGTTGAAAAGGGCAATCTTGTGTAAGACCGAGTAAAGAAAGGACAAACGTGTGCTGGGCAACTGTTCTCGCCACTTGTTCACCAATCAACCAGATAAAAACAGAATGACCTCATTCATATCATCAACTGTCGAATCACCATGGTACGCCTCAGTACCACACAAATCATTTATCAAGTCCGGAGTAAAGGAATAGACCTTCCCACGCAAAAAGACTTTCTCAGATTTCACAGATTTGGGATTGGCAATAGAAGGTAACAAATTTGCATAAAACTCCAGGACAACAGCACGAACAAATGGCATGGCAGTAGTGACAGTCGAAAACAAACCTCGGTGATTAAAGAAAGCAATCGGGATTTTCTTTTCAAAGATATCAACCGGGACTCGGCGCTCAGATATTCAGCCCCGGTTCTGATATTCCGAGAACAACTCCTCAGCTTCGCTTGTCAAGAACCGCAGAGATATTGGTTCCATATCCTCAATCTCAATGGCCTGAGATGGAGCTTCAGCAGAGTGGTCAGAGGTAGCAGATGTGATCGGTGCGCCGCTAGAAGAAACAGAGTCAAAATTAGCATTGGGGGATAAAACTGGATCAACAACGGGTGATGTTGGCTTTGGTGACAAATCACCGGACCTAACATTAATTTTCTGGGCGGCAGCAGGCACAATGCCCTTAAACTTCTTCTTTGCGGCCTTCTTGGATTGTTGAATTTCGAATAAAAATCTCGTCAGATGGATCGGGAGATACTCAAACCCAAAATGAGGTTCAGGCTCAGGTTGAGCCTCAGGAATAGGAGTGGGAGTCGGTGTAGCTTTAGCAGGCTTGGAGGAACTAGAAATTTCCCTAGTGAAAAAGTCAAGAATCTCATACAGAGCAGTTGAGTACTCAGTCTCACTTTATCCAGGCAACACTTTAATACGCGCAAGAGGGTTCTTCTTGTCTGCAAGCCTGACAGTCTCCTTCCGGCGGCGAGTCCTCATATGTGCCACGCGGGGAGCAGAGGAGGTTGCCGGTGCAGCAACAGGGGCAGAGGGCACAAACTCCTCATCATCCGAGTCCGTCATGAAAATGACGCCCTCGGCTAGGTTCATGCGCTCGAGCGGCACAGTACGCCGTGGTCCTGCCTGACTTTTTAGAATAGCCGCCGGCACCACGCCTGGTGGGATGTTTCTCAGTCGCTGGGAACTTTTCAAGGTTGGATCACCGACACGCCAAAAGATTTCCACAATAAGCGGTAGGTTTGGCGGGTTATCGACGTCAATTTCATTTTCGGCCTAACCTGGAAAAACCTGCACCTCTAGATTAGTATCAGTGGGCACCGGAATCAGAACAACGTCCTGAGATTGGAGCGGTGGCGAACCGACAGGCGGTGTTACAACCGGTGATGGGTTTTAGGGGAAGGTGCCACCGATTTCTTTACGGATATCCAGCCACCGAATCTCAGAAGATTCACCGGTGCCTGGTCATCGGACGGGTTCTGCACGCCGATGGGGAGCACGGGAATTCTGCTCGGAGAAGACATCCTGTTGCAAATTTCAAAAAGAAAAACAGAAAAACAGAAGCAATTCGAGAGAGACGGAGAAGAAGTAGAGAGTTAGAGATTTTTAATTGCAGAAGGATTAAAGAAAAGTAAGATAGAAACAGTAACAAATCGGTCTCTTATACGAGAAAAAAAATGACCGTTGTAATAGAAGAGAGAAAGGAAAGGTAAAAACCCTAATTTACCTATTATCCTCATCTAACCCACAAAGGATTTTCTTTCCATCCAAAAACCCCACTCCCCCTTAATTTAAGACACATGATCTCCACTTAGTCAACCAAAATACCAAAATAAATCACACGTCCCTACAATTTCATAAAATTGAATTAGAGCTGGAATTTTGAACCATCACCATAGTCGTAAAAATACATACAGGGGTGAAAAACCTCCTGGCACGTCAACCTTGTACTACCTGTCCAGCTCCCCGATTTTAACACCACTGAAATAACCGATTAACAAAACACTCAAAAAGATTGAGAGAAATCAAAGAGAGAAGCATGCACAAGTAACATAACACACAACAATTTGGCATCTTCACATAGTATGAATGTCTTAGCATATGCCTAAAATATATGATCTAAAAAGATAAAAAACACACTTAACGTTTCCAGTGACTTGATCAGTGTTGCTTTTCATGACTGATGACATTATAACCAACATTACGTCAGGTGAAGTCAATGAAAACAAACCCTTAACCCAAGTTAATGACTAAGTCAAAATCGCTCAATGAGGTGTAATTTAAAGGTTGGATCTTTTTAATCCATATTTTCTTCATATTTTTACAGATTTGAAGGGAAGTTATCTTAGCAATTGCTTTTAAATCCCCTGATTTTAGGACCTGGGAGAAAACCAGTTTTTGCGGAAAAGTTCCATAATTACCCAGTTAAAGAGGTTAGTCTTTTTTTCATCACTTTTATTAAAACACATGATCTTGTTGCACCAAAAACCAGACCCAATGCATTCATATTAAGTATGAAACAGAAGTATAAAAATGCATGCAAAACATACAGATGTTGTAATGACATAATTGGGTGTCACAACATCAAAACCAACATGGACTGGACAATGCACATACCGAGATCTCTTCTCATACGAGAGAAGGTCACGAAATATAATACCTTTGTGAATATGTCAGCTAGTTTATCATCTATCCCTACATGCTCAAGACTCACTATCTTCCTCTCAACCAACTCTCGAATAAAGTGATACCTGATGTCAATGTGTTTTATACGAGAGTGCTAAATGGGACTTTTTGAGATATCTATGGCACTCGTATTATCATAAATCATGGTCAGAATACTACTATGGAGACCGTAGCCTTCAATCATCTGGTTCATCCACAAAAGTTGTGTACACGCACTTCCAGCTGTGATATATTCAGCTTCTGCTGTAGAGAGGGATATACAATTTTGTTTCTTACTGTACCACGAGACCAGGTTACTACCCAAGAAGAAACAGCCTCCAGTGGTACTCTTCCTATCCACCACATCACCTGCCCAGTCCGAACTAGTGTAAACAACAAGTTCAGTACAAGTATCTTTGGTATACCATATCCCTAGATCACTTGTCCTAGCCACATATTTGATTATTCTTTTTACAGCTTTTAAATGGGACTCCTTGGGGTTTGATTTGGCACAAAGACATACACTATACATTATATCAGGCTTGCTAGCAGTTAAATATAGGAGACTTCCTATCATACTCTTATAAACGATGTTATCAACACTGATCCCAACATCGTCTCTCGACAATTTCTTGGTTTTACCCAATGGTATTTTCTTATGATTATCATTCTCTAACCCAAAAAAAATTCATCAGATTTTTAGCATATTTGGTTTGAGAAAGAAAAATACCATCGTCAAGCTGCTTAATTTGTAAACCAAGAAAATACGAGAAATTACTTTCCATTCTCATTTCGAATATGTCTAACATCCGAGCTATAAATCCTTCACCATCTGTTCACTGGTGAATCCAAAAACAATATCATCCACATAAATTTGAAGTATAAGAATGTGCTTGTTGGATTTGAGGAGAAACAAGGTTTTATCAACTTCATCTAGTCTAAAGTCTAAAAACAGCAAATGTTGAGTCAACCTGTCATACCAAGCTCTTGGAGCTTGGTTTAAACCATACAACGCCTTTTTTAATTTTAAAACAAAATTGGTTTGTGAGGATCAACAAACCCTTTAGGTTTCTCAACATATACTTCTTCACTCAAAACACCATTCAAGAAAGCACTCTTAATTTCCATTTGATGCAGAGATATTTTCAAATTACAAGAAACAACAACAAGGAGTCTTACCGATTATATACGTGTAACCGGTGCAAATGTCTCATCAAAATCAATTCCCTCAATCTGAGTATATCCTTGTGCGACCAGCCTTGCCTTATTCCTAACAATGTTTCCTGCTTCATCGGTTTTGTTCTTAAAGATCCACTTAGTTCCAGTGACATGTGTATTTGTAGGGCGTGGCCTTGATCCAGAACTCATTCTTCAAAGTTTCTTCCACACGCTTAGGCTCTATATTAGCAAGAAACAAGGTCTCTTGAATTTGAGAACAGTTAGTCGAAAGACAGACATATCTTACCATTTCTTTGAAGTTTATCTGTCTCTTCCTTGTGCTCTTCTCATCAAGATCTCCAATGATTTGACCTGTTGGATGATTCCTCAGAACTCTTGACGGAATGTCCCTCTGATACAGGTCAATTTGATTATTCGGGTTGTCCTCATCTGAGTCTGAATCTGATTCAGGAGCTTCAGAAGTTGGTGTTAGGAATGGTGACGGGTCCCACTACAAAAAAACTCGTCTATACTTACGGGTATGCTGACGGGCAAAACACCGTCAGCATTACTGGCGGGTTTACTATCGGAAAAGTTTGCTGGCAGGTATGTTGATGGCCTTGCCCGTCAGCAAATATACCCGTCAGTAGACCGTCAGGGAAAGATCGGGAATTTATCCCACTTAATTATCCTGATGGGCTAACCCATCACGATATAATTTTTAATTAAAAAAAATAAAAAACCCGTCAGCATATATTTTTAATTAAAAAAATACGCTGATGGCCATGCTTGTCAGCGTATAAGTGCCGCTAGTTCTAACGGCCCTGCCCGTCAGGATTTTAACCCTAAAAATCAGCCCCCCTCCTTACCGTCGCCGACCATCGCCGCCGAAATGCAAAAAAAATAAATAAAAAACACCCATTCGCCCACCGTCGACGCCTCCTGGCCCAACCCCCTGCCGACCGTCGCCGACCATTGCCGCCACCTCCCAGCTTCCATCGGCGGGCTTCCCGTCCCTGTCGCCTCCCGAAGGTGCCGCCGCCAAGAATCCCAGCCGCCCTACAGCCGCCACCTCCACCACCCACCGCCTACACCACCCGCCACCTCAGCCCAACCTCCACCACTGCCTGCCACCGAGCGCCGCTCGATTCAAGAGGTAAGTCCAATTTCATTTTTGTTAGGTTTTCACTTTTATTTTTATAATTTTGTATACTTTTTGTGTATTGTTGACTCATTACATAATTAGTAGATAATTAGTGTTCAAGGTTAGGGTTTAGTGTTTATTTAGCAATTAGGGTTTGAAATTTGGGTTTGTTGTGTAATTAAAATAAATTAGTGGTTAATTACATAATTATAATTACATTAGGGGTTAATATGTAATTACAAGTAGTTAAGGGTTAATTATGTAATTATGAGTATGAGAATTAATTAACTAATTAGGATTAAAGTATGGGTTAATTACATAATTATGATCAAGTATGTGATTATTATTCAATTATGGTAACTACCTAACTAGGATTAAAGTAGGGATTAACTATATAATTATGATTCAATTAGAGGTTATTACATTATTAGGATTAAAGTAGGGGTTAATTATGTAATTATATTCAAATAGGGTTTAATTACCTAATTATAATTAAATTAGGAGTTAATTAATTAATTATTATTTGATTATGGGTTGATTATATAATTAGATTTTAATTTAGGAATAATTATATAATTAGGATTTAATTTAGTCTATATTTATCATTTTATAAACCTTTTTTTAAATAAAAATTTGTTTTTTTTTTAAATAAAAATCTATTTTTTAAAATAAAAATCAGTTTTTTTTAATTAAGTTTGGGATTTAAATAATTTTAATATAAATTGTAGTTAATTTATCATTCTGTTCTTATTTTAATTTGAAAATAGATTTATAGTTTTTAAAATATTTTTAAATTAAATAAAAATTTATTTAAAATTCTGCTTTTATTTTCTAGTTAAAATAATTAGGTTTGAAATAGAGTTTAATTTTGAAATAAGATTTTGATTTCAAATTAGGGGTCTAATCGTAAATAATTTTAAAATTAGGGTTAAATTGGTGAATTTTTAGGAAAATACGTACACAAAGTATATAATTAGATAGTTATGGGATAAATTAGTAAATAATTAGGAAAATAGGGTTTCATTGTATTAACTTAGATTGTTAGGGTCTGCTTTTAAATTTAGATAAACTTTAGGAGTAAATTATATTGTGATATATGTATGCACCCATTATATTGTATATATATTGTTCATGCATGAGAGGTCGTGGTGATCGACCGGGATTTAAAAAAAATGTATATTTTACATGCATGGGAGGCCGTGGTGATCGGCCGGGGTTTGATTTTGTTTATATATATTATTGTCATTGGTGTTGTTGGTTGTATACCGTCGGATGTTGACGTGGGTTACGGCGCCGACCGGGAGGTGTTGTCCCTGCAATAATGGGTTTTCAAAAAAAAAAAAACGTGATAGGGTGTCACGTGGTTTTATTTAAATTTTCAAAATAATTTTTAAAATGTGACGGTGGTAATTGCTTATTTGAAACCTTGGCGAAGTGACGCGATTCATATTGTTGTAGAGAATCAGTTATATATAGATCACTCGTTTGAGAATTAATATGAAATAGAAAATTTTGAAATTAAGTTTCGAATTATTCCAATACTTCTTAGACCCATTTGAGATTTAGTATCAAATATAGAGTTTGATACTAAATTTTGAATTGTCTCATTTTTGGACAGTTTGAGAATGTGACTTGTAGTATGGTTATCTTATGTGTATGTTATTTTTTAGTTTTGAAATTTTGGCTTCTGCATCTCTCTAATTGTTCTCGTGTGCACTAAAATAAATGTGTACTACGAGAATTGAGAGAGATGCTGCCGAAATTTCAAATATAAGAAAAATGCATATTTTAGGATAATACATACTACTAAATGTCACGTTCTTGAATGTGATAGAAGCCTTACCAATTATAACTCGAATTTTTCATTCTTCTCGTAATGCTGCTAAAGTTTTGCCACGTTCTTTTCCGGCTATTGATTCTAGAATCACGAATAACACTAAAAAATCTTAGGATGGCTGCTGATCGTAGTTGGATGTACAAATGAAATATTGCCGGATTTCTAAATCCGGCGTTCGTGGCCGGTGTAGATAGTTTCGTACAATTTGCACTCACACATGATTCTGCAGAGAGGGACGATGATAAACTAAAATGCCCTTGCCTACGAACTAAGTGTAGGAACTCTAGTTATAGGTCTATCGATGAGATAAAATGTCACCTCGGTACCAAAGGGCTCATTGCTTATCCCAATTTTGAAGTGTAGGAACTCTAGTTATATTGAAGTGGGGGATCATCATCGAATGCATACATCGATATGGTGCAAGACATTACTGATCCCAATTTTGATATAAATGATATTTAGTTGGATGAATCACCTAATCCCGAGGTGAAGAAATTTTTCGATATTCGGAAAGCTGCAAAAAAAACCTCTGTATCCCAGTTGCAAGAAACACAATCGGTTGTCTTTAGTTTCCCGTCTTATGAATTTGAAATCGGAGCATGGCATTTCTCAGAAATGTTATGATGGATTTATTGATTTAATCAAAGAGATCGTGCCAGAACACAACAATGTTGCAAATAATTTCTATGAAAGTAAGAAATTGTTGAGAGGTATGGGGTTACTGGTAGAGAAGATAGATTGCTGCGTGAAGAACTGCATGATTTATTGGAAGGATGATTTGAATCTGGATAAGTGCAAGTTTTTTGATCATCCGCATTTCAAACCCGCGAAGAAGGAACAAGCTAAACGGCGTAAGTCCAACTTAGTGTCGTACAAGAGGATGTTTTACTTTCCTCTAACGGCCCGCCTGCAGAGGTTGTACGCATCTAAAACAACGGAAAAAGATATGCGGTGGCATGCAGAACATACGGTAGACGATGGTGTCATGCGTCACCCGTCAGATTCTGAGGCTTGGAGGCACTTCGATCAAACTCATCCAGAGTTCGCCGCTAAAACTCAAAATGTAAGATTGGGTCTATGTACAGACGACTTTCAACCTTTTGGGAGTTTTGGAAAATAATACTCATTGTGGCCGGTGATTATCACACCATACAATTTACCTCCCTGTATGTGCATGAAAGAGCAGTACATGTTTCTCAGCGTTCTCGTCCCGGGCCAACAGAACCCTAAAGATAAGTTAGATGTTTTTCTACAGCCGTTGATTGAGGAGCTGAAGCAGTTGTGGTCCGATGGTTCTCTCTCGTATGATGTATCTAAAAAATAGAGCTTTCAGTTGCGAGCGGCCCTTCTGCGGACCATTAGCGACTTAATTGCATACTCGATGTTGTCCGGTTGGAGTACGGCCGGTCGAATGGCTTGTCCGTATTGCATAGAGCGTTCAGACGCTTTTACCCTGCAAAAGAGCATGAAAAAATCATGGTTTGATAACCATCCTAAATTTCTAGAATGTGATCATCGACTTCGTAAAGATAAATTTTTTTTAGGAAAAGTAGAAAGGTTGAAGCTCTGTCACCGCACGTCCGTTCTGGAACAGAGATTTTGGCCGAAATTGAAAGGCTATGACTTCTGAAGGTAATCGATGAAAATGCAGAACGTGTGAATGGACTAATAGCGAAGAATAGTGGTTGGAGAAAAGAAGTATTTTTTTAGGATTTGCCTTACTAGAGCACTAACTTGATTCGTCATAATTTAGACGTTATGCACATTGAGAAAAATATTTTTGATAATGTGTTTAACACGGTGATGAATGTCAAAGGGAAGACAAAAGACACTTCAAAATCAAGAGATGAGTTAGCAGAATACTGTCACCATCCCGAGCTTCATTCAAACGCATCAGGAAAGTATCCCAAAGCGTCGTACACGCTCGATAAGCCGTCGAAAATTTGCATTGTGTGAATGCATAAAGGCTCTCAAATTTCCAGACGGATACGCATCAAGTCTAGGTCGCTGTGTTGATATGAAAGGTTTGAGATTGTGTGGGATGAAAACCCATGACTGTCGCGTGTTTATGCAGCGGTTGATCCCAATTGCATTTTGAGAAATCCTTCCTCATCCCGTGTGGAAGGCACTAACAGAGCTAAGTTTGTTTTTCAAAGATCTGAGTGCGAGAGTAATTGGAACTGCTGATATGAGTCGTTTAGAGCGTGACATTCCCCTAATACTCTGTCAACTTGAGATGATATTTCCACAAAGTTTCTTCGATTTAATGGGACATTTGCCCATCCACTTACCATACGAAGCGAGAATTGCTGGTCCAGTGCAATATAGGTGGATGTATCCTTTCGAGAGGTATCTTCGCAAGTTGAAAAACAACGTAAGGAATAAATCATGTGTTGAAGGCTCGATAGCAAACACATATCTAGTTGAAGAGGCGTCGAACTTTGATTCGTATTACCTTGACGAGAATGTCTCCACAAAAAGGACAAACTAAAATCATAATGAAGAAGTTCAAAATGATGAAGACGACGATCCAAACGTTCTATCTATTTTCAAATATAATGGTGAAGCTTTCTCAGACGCAGGGAAAAAATTCTTGTCGGATGAAGAACTGGCCGAGGCCCGAAGATATGTTACTAAATTGTCCTGAACTCCAACAATTTATCAGGTTAATGATTCAAGCTCGTTGCAATCGTAATTATCAAAATATATTAATTAAATATTATAACCATTCTTCATTTTAAACATAAATGTGTAGTTTGTTCGAAGATGGTGTTAAACGTCACCAACTGAACATTACAGATTAGGCACTGAATCAAAAATTGGACGCTGAATTTTCTGTTTGGTTTGAGAACTACATGAGTCTTAATTATATTTAAAACTACGTGGAAATTAATATATATTGTAACATTTTAAAACATAAATTTATAGTAGGCACGAGATCCTCTGAACAATGTAAATTTCGATTATATAAGGTCCATTGCGTATGGTCCATCACGTGTTGTGAACGAATTCAACGGTTGTAAGATAAATGGATAGAGATTTCACACGCTTGCTTATGGTTCTGAACGATCAACGTCGAGCACAGGAGTTTGTATAAGAGGAACAAATTATGGGCCAGATTACATGGATTGTTACGGTCGTCTTCTAGAAGTGGTTCAATTGGAGTATCACGGGCTTCAAACGACTTGAAGGACGCTCTTCTTCAAATATGAGTGGTTTGATCCAACTCCTGCCGACACAAAGATTCACCCTCAATATAAGCTCGTTGATATCAATCATAAACGTAGATTCAATCGATACGAGCCATTTTTACTCGCCTCCCAAGCGACTCAAGTGCACTACAGTTCGTATCCGAGTTTGAAGCGAGACAAACTAGATTTGTGGGCAACTTGTCAAATTAAAGCTCGATCAACGGTGGATTATATCGAGCCTCGCGTGCCATAAAAATAGTCATTCCAAGAAGATGTTGTAGAAACACTTCCTGCAATACAATTGGAGGATGTCCAATTCCAATTAAACGACCCTCTCAATCACGAAAACGACGAGTCGGTCAATGATGATTTAGAAGAGTCAGAAAGCGATGAACTAGTATTAACTGAAGAAGATGAAGAAAGCTACGAAGGTTCGAAGATATTATGAGTGTTAATGATAATGTGAACAATCATATATACATATATATATATATA
>BMAC01000013.1:1958807-1976518 GCA_014905375.1 Phtheirospermum japonicum
TATAATTAATTTCATTTATTAATAAAATTAATTTTATTTATTTATAAAATTTTGTTGTATGTTAGATGCCTGGCAGGGGTCCTCATAATCGTCGAAATTCTCTAAGCTCATCGTCCTCGGGACCCCATGAGGATGATGCCACCAACCTAGACTTAGATGATACTATTCCACCCACCCCATCTGATGAGGCGTGGAACTCGCCCGATACAGAGATTAGGACTACCGGGATCGAGGTATTCGTGCTCGAAAATAGGTAAGTAGCATTTTAATCAATTTTGTTATGTGTTCAATATATAATTTAGTTATTTGAAATATATTGAAATAAATTTATTAATTTTCAGGTTACGAAGTCCGTTGAAGGACTTGCCGACCTATTTGAGGACTATACACGAGTCTCGTATCCAACCAGCAGGGTGGAAATTCGAGCACATACCGGACAGCCATCGTCAAACGTGGTGGCCTCATTTTAGGGTAATTTTGTTTATTTATTTTGTTTTTTGTTAAGTAAATTGATTAATTATTTTTTCAAATTGTATTTCTTTTGTAGGGATTGCTGTGGTGGGACAGAGGTATATACGATGAGAATGCCATCAAGATGGAATTCTATATAGCGATGCGGGATTCTTATAACAGTCGTATATACGAGTGGAAGAAGGCGTATCGACAAGCTTGGACGATACCTTCTTGCGTAGGGGAGATGACCTGGAGTAGATGGCTGGTGGAGTTTCAAAGGCCTGAGGAGGTAGAGAAGTCTGAGAAGGCCAGGCGAAACAGATTGAGCGAGCCCGGAGGCCCTTCGACTGGTATAACGAAGCACCGAGGCGGGTCTAAGACGGCAAATCGATAAGTCGCCGAGATTGTAAGTCGATAATAATTTTATATTTTAAGTAATTAATTATATTATTGAACATGAGTAATTTTATATTTTAATTAATTCATTATATTAAATATTGTAAATGTATCTTTATATACAAGCTGCAAAGACGGGTACACAACCCAGTAACTACGACCTTCTTCTGAAGTATCATCGAAATCCTGACGGCACATTTACGGATCCCAAAGCCCAAAGGATAGATTTAAGTTTATATATTATATATATATGAGATATTTTGTATAAAATCTGATAAAAGTTCTTTGGTAATAATAGCTGAAAATTTTGATATCAGGAGGACTATGAGAGGGATTTGGAGCAGAGACGTGCTGCATCGTCTGATGATAGCAGCACACAGGTAAACCCAAACGAGGTCTATCTACAGGTTTTCAGGAATAAGAAGGGTCGACGCTATGGCCTTGGATGCTTCGGGAAGACTCAGAAGGGCTGCAGTACTTCTTCCACCT
This sequence comes from Phtheirospermum japonicum, assembly GCA_014905375.1. Classification (NCBI taxonomy): domain Eukaryota; kingdom Viridiplantae; phylum Streptophyta; class Magnoliopsida; order Lamiales; family Orobanchaceae; genus Phtheirospermum; species Phtheirospermum japonicum. The sequence goes on from BMAC01000013.1 coordinate 1,960,146, forward strand.
CCATCGCCGAAGTTCGTCAGCTTCAGACGTAGCTCCAGTCCCAGGAGACGCAGCTTGAGCTAGCCAACCAGAAGATTCAGCGGATCCGCAAGAGCAGGAGCATTCCCAGTTGGCGCTCCGTGAACAGATTGAAGCCGCTGTTACCCTGGCCATATCTCGTCAGCATCCTACTCAGCCTCCCCCTGATCCGACATTCGATGGTGGTGATAGTTAGATGGATGGATAATTTGGGATTTTTTTATACATTCGATGGATGGATCGATTTTTAATTATTGGATAATTTGTTTTGATTTTTAATTAGTGGATAATTTATTCTGGATTATCTAAAATTTTATTTGTTTATTATAATTTTAATTTAATTATTAATTCAATTATTAGAAATTTAATAATATTTTCATTTCCTTACTGTAGGACTTTCTGATGGCCATAACCCGCAAGCAATACTGACGGGCACATGCCCGCCAGTAATGCTGACGACCAAACCCGTCAGGATGGCATCAGATATTTCTGGCGGCCAAACCCGCCAGGAATACTGATAGCCATTTCCTAGCGGGTTTGACCATCAAGAAAGCCGTCAGCAGTCCTGGCGGGAACATTTTTCCATCAGGATACTACGATCCTGACCACGATAATGCTAACGGCCAAATTCCGTCAGGAGGCCATCAGCATTCCATATATTGACGACTTTTTTACGGATTTGGCCGTCAGCATAGCCGAGATTTTTTGTAGTGTCCTCAGTTCCAACATTGTCTGCTCCTTCAGGATTCGGTGTTAAGTTTGGTGACATGTCACCAGACCCGTCATCACCTGTAACATCAGTCTCTGTACCTGCACTATCATGTAAGCCATCCAATATATTGAGGAGTCTGATCATACACCAAACCATTGTCCTCAGCAGGTTTAATACCACTAATCAAGTCATCAAACTTCACATTGTCAGACTCCATCATGCAACGTGTTCCAAGGTTAAACAATTTCTAAGCATTACTGTTCTGGGAATATTCCATGAAAATACATCTGTCACTTTTTGAGTCCAGTTTAGAAAGATGCATCCTATCATTCAGTACATAACAAACACACCAAAAGACATGGAATCAACTCAAATTATGCTTTTTGCCCAACAATAATTCGTAGGGGGTAACATGTAACCCGGGTCTAAAATACACCCTATTGATTGTGTGGCAAGCAGTATTCATTGCTTCTTCCCAAAACCTTTTTGCAATTCCATTTGAAATAAGCATGGTTCTAGTCATCTCAGTAAGAGATCTATTCTTTCTTTAGACTATACCATTCTTTTGGGGGGTAATGGGAGAGGAGAACTCATGAGTTATTCCTTCTTTTGAACAATAGTTTGAGAAAGCCTCATTTTCAAATTCTTTTCTGTGATCAGACCTGATCCTTCCTATGCTCACACCAAAATGCACGTACAATTTTTTTGCAAGTTTTTTAAAACTTTGAAAAGCTTCAGATTTTTCTCTTAAAAACTCAACCCAAGTAAATCTATAAAAATCATCAACTACAACTAGAACATACCGTTTACCTCAAAGGCTTTCCACCTCCGGTGGTCCCATGAGGTCCATGTGCATGAGTTCAAAACAATTTAAAGTGGTGAAACTCTGAACATGTGGGTGTGGTACCCTGACTTGTTTCCCCTTTTGGCATGCTTCACAAACTGGAATGATCTTCGTATTAAGCTCCGGTAACCCATTTACAGATTCTTCTTCACCAGCCTTTCCAATATCCTGTAGTTGATGTGTCCAAGCTTTTGATGCCATACCTCGGCATCGCTCAATTGAGACAGCTTGCAGAATACATCGCCATTTATTTGATAACAGTTATCTGAGTTTCTTTGTCCAGTGAGAATGCAAGTATTTCCTTCATCATAGACTTCACACTTTTCCCGTGTGAACTTAACGCTAAAGACTCCATCACACATCTGACTAATGCTTATCAAGTTAGCCGTCAGTCCTTCAACAAGTAACACGTTCTCGAGTTTTACAATTCCTGGAACATGGAGAGTCCCTTGTCCAACAATCTGACCGTTTGCACCTCCCCCATATTTCACTTTTCCACCTTTGAATTTCACAATATTCGAGAGAAGGTCTTCAGAACCAGTCATGTGTTTGGAGCATCCACTGTCAAAATACCAAGCTCCTGGAATGTAAGATTTAAGAGAGGTATAGATCATGTTACATTTGATCTCATCCTTCTTCACCCAGACTTGTTTAACTTTTTTGTTGGCTCTGATGTTGGAATCGTGGAAACCATCATGAGACACAACATGTTGCCTTGTCCTCTGAAACAGACTTTTCTTGCCTTCCTTCTTCCATCAAAATGGACGAATATGACCAGGATCGCCACAATGATGACAAACATACTGTCTTCTTCTATTTTTCTAATGCTTGGTTGTCTTGAGTTTTTGGTCAATTTGTTGCACTTGTTGTTCAGGTTTGTAGCCAATCCCATGTTTTTAGGACTCTGGGAATGACATTCCCAGAATTTCATCTAGCTTTACCGTTCCCTTGTTGAGGCTTGAGAGAGTATTTTGAGCCTTCTTTAAATCACCCTTCACTTGTTCCAATTCCGAGTCTTTCCTTGTGATAGCTGATTCCATACGAATGATTACATTTAATTGATCATCCTTCTCATGAGTTAGATTTTCAACCTTAATCATGAGAGCTTTCACCTTTAGGACTTGATTTCCACAACTTGCAAAAAATTCGTCATACTCCATGCACAACTTCTTATACTCGTCAGTTGTTTCTTCAACTTCTGCATTCAGACACAGGATGTTAGAATTGAGGTTACGAACCAAGACAATATTAGCGAACAGTGCAGGAACTGAATTAGGCGAGTCAGAGTCACCTTCATTTTCATCAAACTCCTTTGCAATCAGGTTCTTTTTCCTCAATGTGTTAGCACATTCATTTTTGTAATGTCCCCAACCTTTACACTCGTGACATTGAACTTCACTGAGAGGTTTAGGAGAATTTGATGTCCTGGACTCAGACGATGAAGGCTGAAAATTAGAAAGTTTTCGTCCAGAAGATTTTGGAGGTAGGGTCTCCAATTTGAACTTTGGAAATGTCCTCCAATGTTGTTTCATCTTCTCATATGTTTGTTAAACTTCTGAGTGATCAGAGACACTTATTCCTCTCCAAGAGTGGTATTCTCGATTTTATCCAATAATTCTCTCCAATCAACAACTTCACTGTCATCATCCGAGTTGACATCGGTATTGAGGGAAACATTCTTCTCTTTCGAGTTGGAACCAAGACGTTATTTCTCGAACGTTTTGAGCGATCCAACTAGTTCATCGAAGTCTAAATTATCAGTGTCCTTTGATTCTTCAATGGCAACCATCTTGACGCTAAATTTCTTTGAGATAGATCTAAGTAATTTTCCAAGAAGGCGTGAATTGGACACGGGCTCTCCAAGTTCTCCACACTCATTTGCAATCTCTGAAAGTCTCATGGCATAGTCCATGATTGACTCTTTTTCATCCATCCTCATTTCTTCGAAGGTAGCAGTCACCATTCTCAATCTTGACGTCTTCACACTTTGAGATCCTTCGCACACCCTCTGCAATGCATCCCATGCATCCTTTACTGACTCGCACTTTTTGATCACTTTGTAGTAGTTTGAGTCAACATATCCACAAAGGGTGTTGATGCACTTGGATTTCCAGTTTGAATATGCTATTTCATCAGCGGTCCAGTCTAATTCTTTCTGGAAAGTTTCTCCATCAGCATCAGTAACTCGTGGTTTCTCCCATCCAACTATAATGGTTCTCCACGCTCGTTCGTCGATATTCTTGATATGCCACCGCATCCTTTGCTTCCATAGAGTAATTCTCTCCATTGAACGTCCATAAGTCAATAATATACAAAAATAAGATCGAAATACTTAATGTAAAGTACCCTGCTCTAGTGCCAATTGTAGTTTTGCAGATCTATGATTTTGAAAAGGGATGTTAAGTCTCGTGATAAACAACACCAGACTTAACATCAACCAATTTGAAAATTGTAAACTTATAACACAGTTGATGTTATGATTGATGATAAATAACACCAAACAGAGAAATAATAGATTAGCAGCAGAATAAGAACAAATGAAAACACTTATTAAACTTTAAGTCCGTAAGTAAATGTACTTACAGACATGGGTATACAAACCCGAAAACTATATTACTTAATAGTTCAAGATAAATTACAAAATATTTAAGTAATATATAAAAAACAAATGTATCAACACTTGATACACAAATACTTGTTGCTACGATTGATCTGATCTCCTCCGTTATAGCTCCATGTAGGTCTTGTGCTCGTGTTCTGCTTCTCCAGAAAAATATCTTGCGTCCCTTCCAAAAATCGTGGTTCATTTGCGCCGTTCATTTCCTTTAAATAATCAAGACTCCTAGTCTTGATAAACAAGTTAGGATAAAAATAATGAAACTAAATAAAATCATAAACTACCTTTAGGAAATAAATCTAGATTCCTAAATAAAACAAAGTCCAAGAAAGGCAAACACACAAAAAGAAAAATTTCCAAGAATAAATTTCTCAACAAGGAACATAGACCACTCCATGAGATTATGTAATGAGATGAGATTGGTTGTTACAAGACTTCTATGCACGTCATTGAATGCAAATTCTAACTGGTGCAAAGGCAGATGAGAAGGTGTTGCTTCCCCCGATGAGTCTAACGCCTTCTTACGTTAGGATATCTTTCAAATTTCAACGAAGGCATTTCGCTCATGATTTCATATGCGATTACGATAAACAAGAGTTAGGGTCAATCGAGCGTCGGCCTTTATCTGACGAAGCTCATGTACAGTCATGATCAGTTAGATGTTGTTGTGTCGCATGTCACCCATTGAAAGGGTTTGAAAATATTAGTTTGTGGTGATGACGATTCGGGATCGAACATGACAAATAATGTAATGTACAAATAAGTATTCATTAACATATAATCTTAACGTTCATGTATATAATACGGATTCGATTTATAATTTATGTAGTATAATTTTTTTAGCTATTTCTTTTCATATTTATCTTTCTGTTTATTTAAATCTTCACATAATAAATAATAATAAAAGTAATATTAATATAATTTTAATTTTTATATAGTATTTCATGAAACCGGTACACTTGAGACTTCCACTACAAAGGCAAACAAAAAATAGTCAAAAAAAAGTATTTGGAAAGATAAGCAACAATGATAAGAAAATTGTAATTAGTCAAAGTTTCACTATTTTTGGGCAGTCTCCTGGTTCTCTGTTGGTTTACGGTACTTCTCCATTGAATGAAATTTGTATACTTTTTAGTTGATGAATGAAAAATGCTCCATTAATATGATATATATACACACACACACACACATTAGTTTAACACCCGTGTATTACACGAGATTTATAATATATATATATATACACACACACACACACACACATATATTAGTTTAACACCCGTGTATTACACGGGATTTATAAAAAAATTAATATAAAAAATATCATGAAAGTTAAAAGTAATAAATTTAAAATAAAAAATTAAAAGGATTTGTTCTCAACCCGTTCAATTTATTAATTATTATAATTATTAATTAATATTATATTTTAATATTTGGATTAAATTCGTTAATAATTATATTTACATACTTATAAAAATCCAAAAGATGTCACATTTTCAACCCGTCTCTAATCTATATTAAATAATTATTATTAACTCATTTTATATTTTTATGTTTAGATAAATCTTGTTAATAATAGTTACATGCTTTGAAAAATAAAAAAAGTGTCATACTCTCAAGCCTTCTCGCATTGTGCCATTGTCTAGTAAATATTAATTAATTAATTATTATTATATAATTTTATTTTTTTATATTTAGATTGAATCAATTAATAATATTTAGTTACATACTCCAATTATTGCACATATATCTTAATTCATCTATACAAGTTATTTAAAATTTTAAAATAAATTATTACAACATTTATTATAAATACAATTTATTAATTATTTTCATAAATAGATTTTTTTGTAATTAAGATTATTTTATGTGTACTTTGTCTTTTATAAAATAATTAATTTAAATTTCTACTAATTATATATGACTTATTTATATTTTTATATTATGAGTATAAAGAAAAGTTATTGAATTAAGTAAAATATAATAAAAAAAAAACTATTAAGTAAGGTGAAATATAATTAAAAGAGAATATTAAATTAGGCAAGATATAATAAAAAAAATATTAAATTATGTATATATTAGGCTCGTATGACACATAAGCAACCGAAACACCGAATTTTTTTATTATTCAAGTGAAACATACGAAGTAGACACATAAATTAGGAGGACTTTGCATTAATGTACGCTTGTATAACACCCGTGTATTATACGAGACTTATCAAAAGATAAATATAAAAAATATTTGTGGTAATTAAAGAATTTTAAATATAAAATAAAAAAATTAAAACAATGTATTCTCATTCTATGTCTTGTACATGTTTAATTTGTTTACTAATTATTAAGAACATTAAATAATTTTGTATTTGATGTTTTGATAATTCATTAATATCTTAGTTACATACTTACAAAAATTCAAAAGGCGTCATATTCTAAACCAGTGTCTAATATCTATTTTTTTAATTATTACTATCAAATCATTTTGTATATTAATGTTTAGAATAAATTCGCTAATAATTATTATTTACATACTTTAAAATATTCAAAAGATGTCATGCTCTCAACTCGTGTCGCATTGTACTGGCGTCGAATCAATATTTATTAATTATTAGATTATATTTCTTATTTTTTTAATTTCATATTATTCGGATTTTATTTTAGGTTGTTTAATTAATTATATTACTGAATTATGAAAAGGTAAGTAGTATACTATTAGGACAATAAATCCTACTTTTCATAATTTATTAGGACTTATATTATTAGGCTATTTATTTTAGATTATTTTATTAATTATATTATTGGGGTTAGTATAATATGATAAGATAATTAGAATATTATTAGATTATGTTTCTTATTTTTCGAGATTTATACAAAACCAAGAAATAAATTAGAAAAAAAGATAAATTATATAATATAAGGCACAGTAGTATGTAAATAATATTTTTTTACGGTTGTTTTGTTTCCTTTTTTATTATCTTGTGTTCAGTATTCGGTTGATTATGTTTGTTTTTTTTCGTATTATTAGAATTTTATTTTAGGTTGTTTAGGATTTCATTTTAATAAATCTTACTTTTCATAATTTATTAGGCCTCATATTATTAGGCTATTTTTTATATTATTTTATTAATTATATTATTGGGGTTAGTATAATATGATAAGATAATTAGAGTATTATTCGATTATGTTTCTTATTTTCTGAGATTTATACAAAACCAAAAACTAAATAAAAAAAAAAGATAAATTATATAATATGAGGCACAGTAGTATGTAAATAATATTTTTTTACGGTTGTTTTGATTCTTTTTTTATTATTTTGTGTTGTATATTCGGTTGATTATGTTTTTTATTTTTTTATTTCATATTATTAGAATTCTATTTTAGATTGTTTATGATTTTATTTTAGGCTGTTTAATTAATTATATTATTGAATTGTGAAAAGGCAAGTAGTATACTATTAGGACAATAAATTCTATTTTTCATAATTTATTAATATATAAAAATAAAAATATAGTGAGGCTCGGATGACAACCGATGCACCAAAATTTTTTATTTGCCAAAAAAAGCATACGAAGCAGACATATAGGATAGGAGAATTTTACATTAATATATAGGAAAGAAAAGTTTCATTTTTGATACTTTATGTTGGCCATTTTTCAGAAAACATACGTGATATTGGCCAATTTCAAACTACGTCTACTAAGTTGGGATATTCATCAAAAAAGCTACATTTTTATCATGTTTGGGCCCAAATGCCGACGTGACGTGATTATTTATTTTCTTATCATTTTTTATTTAATTTTAAATATCAAATAAAGAGAAAAATCTATTTTGCCCCTCCTTATTTCTTTTCTTTTTTCATTTTTTTTTTTGTCTCTTTTCTATTTAATTAATATAAATCCAATTTGCTGACTCCTTTTTCTTTCATATCTCAATCAAAAAGGCCATGGAAGAACAAGTATCCAATAACAGAAGCAAAAAATGCACTCCGAAAATGAGAAATCTCAGGCAAAGTGATAATAGAGCTTATAGCTATTAATATCACCACCAGTTTGTTGACTTTTTTCTTTCTTGGACTTTTGTACAATTGTATTTATTAAACTGATTTTAGTTTCTTTTTTTCCTTCAGCGAGCAGAAGGGATTTGGGTACTCAATCGGCCATCAAGTCCGATGGCTTCCGCAGCATCGGCGACGGTGAGGCGGTTGAATACTCGCTCGAGTATGGCAACGACGGCTGTGCCAAGGCTACTAACGTGACCGGATCTAACGGCGCTTCGACGGTGGCGACTATGGAGGCGGTGGCGGTGGCTACAGCGGCGGCTATGGTAGCAGTGGCGGCGGCGACGAGACAGCGGCTGTTACAAGTGCGGTGAATCTGGGCACATGGCAAGGGTTTGCTCTCAAGGTGGAGGCGGTGGTGGACGCTACGGAGGCGGCGGTGGCGGTGTCGGTGGACGCTCCGGCAGAGGCGGGGGCGGCTGCTACCAGTGTAGTGAAGAGGGTCATTTTGCCCGTGAATGTCCTAACCCCAATTGTTGATCCATCAACTATTGATGAGTTAATGTCATTTTTGTTGTAAAACTAGAAAATGAAAGGAGAATGAGTTAATGGCCTAACCCCAATTGTTGATCCATCAATGAGGGTTTAAGGGTAGGATGATCGTTCATATATTATATAATTAAGGTAATTAATTAATTACAACATTCTCTCTTGAAGGACCTTAAAAAATGCTGCCTCGTTAAAATCTTGTCAGGAAAATCTAATGGGACAAAACCAGGTCGAAGGGAAAAGAGTACAGTCCTACTCCCTGATTTAAACTTTTGTGCAACCCTTTTTAATATATTTTAATTTAAAACATGCAAACTTGCTCGCAAGAGTACGTGGGTACTTGTAGGGTGGGTTAGTTGACTCGTGTCGATCTCTTGAGGAAAGTTGATTCGGAAGCTCGTTTAATATTTGTGTTTCAAGAATAAGAGATTATAGAAAATAACACATGAAGGGGGTTTTGTTTGATTTGTTTTAAAAACTGGAAATTAATTAAACTAATTAAAATTAAGATTTAATTAAACTACGATCTAATTAATTTAATCTAATACACTAAGAATTAATTATCTAAATCCTAAATTATTTTATCTAAGAACAATTAAATCTGGAATTTATTTAAATTAATTGAAAGACTTTAAAAACAATTTAAGAAAAAGGGTTCTAGACCTTTGATTTGCCTCCACGATCTCTTGGGATAACCCACACTACTACAAAACAGCCTTTCTACGTCGGTTTTTTTTTTCCATTTAACGTCAGTTTTGCAGCCGACGTCTAAACCACGACGTGGAAAGTCACGTCGTTTTGGTAAAACCGATGTGGATTCTATTACTTTCCACGTCGGTTGATTTCTGAAAACTGACGTGGATAGTGTTAATTCTACGTCGGTTTTCACTAATAACTGACGTGGATACGTGACCTTCCACGTCGATTTTTTTAAAAACTGACGTGGATTCTTCGTTTTTTCACATCGGTTTTTAAAGAACCGATGTGGCTTGATTATTATTTTTTTTAAAAGGTACCCCATTCATTTATACCATCCCACCTAATAAATAATATATGATAAACGATCAGCAAAAATTCAAAATAACCAAAAAAGTTTAAAAAAAATTAGAACTCTGAATTAGAAAGGACGAAAAAAATTATGCATACCAATCGGTTTGCATAAAAGGCGTTTGACGTTCGAATTACATGAAGTAGTGCAAAACTATTTCCTCTATAAAATCATAATAATTCACTTATTGGATGAGAAAACCACCACAAGTTGTGTAGTACGACACACAGTACAGTTTTCAAAATTTTGAAAAGCCCGGGAGTGCCGTTGATCAGAGCCCCAAGTTCGAAAGAAGCTGGCACCATCTGGGAGTTTCCTCGTCGAAGATGTACGTCAAGGTGAAATCAGGACCCCACTACCTCCAATCTGCCCGGGCAATACTATATTCATAAATAAGGTGAAATTTTCATTAAAACGTAATGCAGTGAAGGAGATTTTGACAGCTACAGCAAACAGGAAATACGTACAAACCAAATCATAAGACAGTATTGAAACAATGAAATGGAACCAAAACACCTTAACTATCATACATGTCTGAATTTATCTAAAGTTATATAGACATATGAGAATTGTAAGGGCTCTCTCAAAATTATATAATACACTGACACACATACTTTCTAATATAGGAAATTAAAAATGGAACCAAAACACATTAACTTTTATGTACAATATTGTTGTAAGAACAAGCATTATGCATGGTCCCCCTAATTTCATTTTTGATAGAAAAAACACATATATTTCACATTTTTATGCAAGCATGGAGCAAAATTCAAAAACTGTTTCAGTTAACCTTTCGTCTAAACCTTTCCCATACCAGCCCATTTCCATAATACAAGAGTCGTAGAGAAAAGAGAAACAAAAATAACAATATATAATAATTAAAAATCGATAGTGAACAATATGACATTGGTAGTGTTTTTACAAGGAATAAAGTGAACAATTTTTGAGAAATGATCGACAACAAAAATAGAAACATTACCTCATTGTGTATGTGGTAAACCCAAAATGAAATCCATACTAATCTTGCACCAAAGACGAGATGGTACTGGTAATGACCGATATAACCCGACATTCGAAGAGGCCGGAGTACTGCTGCCGCGGTCCTGGAGTACGGCTACCACTACCGGCTTAACAATCCCTGATGATACCTTGTCGAGCGTCTCTAGCAGAACCCATCTGCATGGATTCAGAAGCTTATAACAGCAAATACAATGTAAATGAGCAAAAACACCCCATAAAAAAGTAGTTGTATCTCTATAGCATAAGCACACTTACCCGTTTCTAAGATCTTCAAATACATTGTCGATATATGATGAATTCCCGAGACTATTTAGTCAAAATCGAAATAACCTCTCTTTCTAGAGATCTGCATGTCATCGGGTAGGGTTTCAAGAAATGGTATCTGTTTTGTTTTGGTCGAGAGCCCATTCCTGCAAATTAAAGCTCACAATTAGTTATATAACGGTTAGCAGGGCAATAAAGTGATAAAACGTTAAGCACTGTATATAAACAAATTAGAAAATGCATGGTGCTATCTGAATGACAGCTTGTTAAACCCGAGAAGATCAAAAGATGCAACTATCTTATTAATTATCTTAATTATATATTTCCAATATCTAGCTTATTTTAAATAATTAATTGTTAAACCCAATCTTCCCATTTTTTTTTTAGTGGAGAGTTCAGTTTGTAAACATACCGTGTCGATAAGATTAATGATTCCATCATTGATGGAACGATATATTTTGAAGCTCTCTTTCAAAACTTGACCAAAAATAATTCCACTCATACAGAGGAAATAAATCTAAGTTACTAATTTTTTCGACCAGTATTTGTTATGCATACCAGGGCCAAAGCATATTGAATGAGAAAGTTGTCACTTGCTGCTCCATCAGGCTGATTAAAAAATAATCGACAAACATTACGATCCAGGTTTTGGCAAAAAGACAATCTTAAATAATTAAGTTAATCTTCAATGTAGAATGTATTATACACTATCTGGCAACAAAGGCGGTATAGAAGCTATTGCAACGCAGGTAGCTAATGAAATAATTCGTCAGCGTTCAAGAGCCTTGTTTTACTATACGCCCGCGACAATTGTTTTTTCGTTATAACTTTTTTTAACTAATCAAGAAAAAAATATTGAATGAAAAAAATGCCTTAGACATTCCCGGAGCAGTTTTCGACGCTCTTTCTGCCTCTATATCATAGCTCAGTCGCTCCTCAAGAAACAGTGCGTAGGTACGGACCCACGCCGAGCAATCCCAGGCTGCATCAAAACTAGCTAAATGTTAACCAAAAACAAAATTGAAAAATTTTCAGAATATGTAGCCATTAATTTTGCCTAAAGGACTTGAGTCATCCTCAAAATTGGATACTTGAAATAATTTTCCTGTGTGAGTATTGTAGTAACTCTTCTCGGAACGTAGGATAGCCTTCTCTTAGTGTCATATGAATTACTATCAATGTCTTGACAGCAACCTGTCAGTTAATTATAATCTGATTTCTCATATATTAAAAGTAAAAATATAAATGATTTAAGGTTAAAAAAAGGAAATGGGCACGTAGAACTTACAATCCAGTTGCACGTTTTTATCAATCTTCGCGATAATGCACGAATGCAGTAGGCAACATCTGCCTTTGGACGGTTTACAGATAATGCTGCAAATAGCTCTGAGGAAGAAAAAAAAATGAGAAGTGAAAAATCATGTGATGATTAAAGCTGTGATCTAAACATATCCCCAATTTAACTGTGATTAACGCTGCAGCAGAATAATAGCATATCATAATATCATCTAACCCCAAAAGATTACAGAAAATGTTAGGATATAACACCATTAACAAGGAGTTTTTTTTTCACTCAAAACAACGAGCTCATAAATAACCAACCATAACAGCGGTCACACGTTTTATCTTACGAAAACCATAAAATAAAGTCCTACAATTATAGAGTTCATACTCAATATACATATCCGCTCAGTAATTAGGATCCCTCCCGGCAACATTCACATAACCGCCACCCTGGTTCTGTCCCTGTCCACCATTTTGAGGAGGATACCTATTCTGACCCTGACCAAAGCTATTCTGATTCGAGCCCTGCCCATACCCAGCATTTGGAGCAGGAGCATAACCACTCGGATTCTGTCCATTCGGTCCATATCCATTATTCTAATTACGATAATGGTTCCCACCACCTGTATTAGGAGCATACGCATGATTATTATTAACACTGTTCTGATTTGGCCCTCCCATACCTGGAGCATACCCGCCTTGATTAGGCCCTGGTCCGGGCTGATACGGAGCTGACCCGTTGTTCGGCTCATACTGATAGTTCGGCCCATTGTTGTTGGCTGGTGGTGGTGGTCCTCTCGGCTGCTGATAGTTTCCAGGGTTAGTATTCGCATAGTTCTGCTGCTGCAATACCGCCAGCGTTGGGAGCATTTTGTGGTGGTGGTTGAGGAGCATTTTGTACTGCTGCTGAAAATCCGACTTCACATTGACGTTCAAAGGAAATTCGTAAAACGACATTATGATAAATGTCTGGACTCTAAATCAAGTTTTCATGACCTATATCAAATAGATTTCAATAATGAAGCTTTTGGTCATTGTTCTAAGCCCTAACCCTAACCCTAACTTAAACAACCATCCCAAAACCAAGATCAATCTCATAAATTAAATATATAATGAAATCAGAATTGGTCCTACATACATAACCAATCAATTGCATCTGAGAAAGACAAAATTATACCTCTTCTCCCCGCCGGTGTAGTAGTCCTGAGGATCAAAATCAGGATCGCTATCAGAATCCTTCTCGTGCTTAGGGTTTATTCAGTTCTGCCAAAGTCATAATTCCACCACCTTGGCCGCCGCCGCCGCCGTCTCCGCGTCTCTGTCCACCAGAAATCGAGCCCCCAGCTTTAGGTTTAGTGGCGGACCGGAGATCGTAAGAGCGAGAGGCAGGTGGCGGCGAAAGGGATCGAGATCAAGAGGGAGAAGTAGAGAATTTAGAGGGCGAATACTAAGGTTGAGGCTGCGCCGCCGAAGAAGACGGATCATCTGCGGTGGGGTTAGTGTTATCGAGGAAGGTGGAGACGGCGGCGACGAGATCAAAAATGAGGCTGAGTGTGGTTGTTGAGCCAACCCTAGTCAAAAAAGCTGAAATGATAAATGATAGACGGGGGTCTGTTTTTCTGAGTTCTGTTTGGCCGCTTATATTAATTATATATTTATTGTATTTTATCATTTTTTATTTATAATATATCACGTCGGTTTGTAACTGAACCGACGTGGAGTTTTACTTATCACGTCTGTTTATTTAAAAACCGACGTGAGAAATATTTAACGTCGGTTATTGAAATACCGACGTTAAATGACCGACGTGAAATCTCCTTTTTGTAGTAGTGTCAATTGATGGTTCTAAACGAATATAGACTCTAAACCCATTAGTCTAGCTAACAATTATCATCAATCTCAATTTAAAAATCTTAAAGCAATCACAATAACGATTCGTCATGGAAGAAATAATTATTCTAAGAAAATTAATTAAACTAATCAAAAGCATGCAAACTAAATTAACGAGCGAAGGAATAAATAGAAGAAAGTTGCAGCGTTCCACGACGAGATCTTGAATCTAAATTATCTAAACTATCTAATTCTAATCTAAAATCTAAGAATTTAAAACTAAGAAATTTAAAGAGTAACTAAAGAAATAGAAGGGCACTTGTTGGGGTTTGTCAGCCCCCAAAAGGCCTTGGAACCCTAGGAATATGATAATGTCTCCTAAAAATCCGAAATGCATAGGGTATTTTATAGTTGTGGGAAGTCTTGGGCAGTAAGAAACCCTAAAAACGCATTTCTGGGCCATTGGCATCGATGGGTGCGTCGGTCGACGTGGCAGGGCTCGGCGGCGATGCTAGGCAGGGCGCGCGGGTTGGCTCAGAAGGTGTGGCGTGCAGCGGTCGGCAGCGTCGGTAGCAGGCTGGTGCGCGTCGGTCGACGCTCACACAAAGTTGGGTCGGCCAGGGGCGTCGATTAGTGTTGGAAAGCGTCGGGCGACGCGGGCGACTGTCGGCAGGCAAGCGTCGACAGTGTGGGCATGGCTTGGCAGGCAGCATCGGTAGTGCTACTATAACGGTTCCAGATGGAAAACCGTTATAGATAATCGGCAGCTTCAAATTCTTCAAATCGCGGCCCGTTTTCGCTGAAACTCCACTCGTAAGCCCATCCTTGACTACGTCCAAACTTAAATACTTCAAAATACCTAAAATAAACATAGAATTAATTAATTATAATTAGAATATGGTAAAATAAGTTGGAGATAAGAAAATATGAAAATGTTCTCAATCTATCCAACTTATACCGAAAACAATAAGAAAAACTAACTAAAAGACTAATAAAAATCAAGACAAATCCGTGTTAATCAACTACCACACGCTGAATTGGTTCGAACAAACGATTGATTCAAAGTATAACAAGAATGAAAATTAGCTCAAGCAATGAGTAGTGCTGTGCTACATACATAATTTTGAAAATATAGATGCAAGTCATGCAACGTCAAACACTCCACCCTTATTACATTGTCGCTCCAAAAATAAAATCATGCATCCTCTCAAATGGTAATATATAGGGGTGCTCGCTCAAAGCACTCAAGCATTGCTGCATGGGACGTGTATACACTCAAATCATACAAATACATGTACAATAAACAAGCACCGAAAATCAATCTCTTCTCAATCGCAAATTAAGTGTGTTATCAACAAGGAATCGGAAAAGGTCTTTTCGGGTTGTAATGTAAGGCTCTTTGGACGGGTATGGAATATATAAGTCGTGTGGCTAACTCACGATCTAACGTGATCAATAACTCACCAAACCTAATCTAATCAAGTAGCAATGTGCTTCACCTCGTTCAAAAATAAAATTACCTCACTAAGCACTCATAACGTAGCCTTTAAATTGGGCTATTTCTCAACTCGATACTCTAAAACCGACTTGTAGCACAAACCACTTAAACACAATTGAAGCCTATAACATGCTTCTTCTCGTACTACACAACACTTTTGCCTTTTAAAACATTAGACTTCTAATAAGCTCAAGCCTTAATTAGCGCGTAGGCAATTAATCAACACTATCCACCATCCTATTTTTTTCTCTTTTTTATTCTTTTTTTTAACTTTCCCTCTTTTATGGGGTTTTTATTTTCTCTTTTTTTTTTGGATGGTGGTCATAAATTACAAAAATTCATAAACATCATAAGTTCCTAATAAAATCTCCAAAACACTAATAACCAATAAAAATACGAACTCCTACCCCACGCTTTTAATGGGTTAGTAGGGGTCAACTCAATAAAATCACCCAGGGCTAAAGGCATGGATTATTTGGCTATGATTGACTCATTCAAAATTTATAGTGGCTAAAATATGTGGATATGCTGGAATAGGGTTTTTTTCTGTGCCTTAACGTCATCTTCAAAGTCAACTACACAACGGTTTCAAAGAGATATCAAATCTGAAACTTATTCAAGCACATGCAAAGGATGATAATCACTCAGGCTACTCACTAGCTTTTTGCATGAAAAAGTTTTGGATTGACGCCTGCTTT